>VNJO01005889.1:0-23136 GCA_008042535.1 Drosophila tani | reverse complement strand
TGCTATTTCGAGGCTTTGAAAGAGGTGCAAAATATTATTCGGATTTCGGATGCCAAAGGTGCAAAAAGTTGTTATTCCAATCGTTGTTTGTGAACCAACAATAGCTATTTGGGAAAACAACAGAATTGTTTTGGGCATTAGCTGGGTTTTGCCGCCACATTCGTCAACCCCGATGGAGTTGGGGAATATATTGAGATATCTACAAATATTTATCAGGGCTTAACACTTGCCATTGGCGATGGACAGTTGATTAATTGATTTTTAATAACACTGCAGAGGTTGCCTTGAAAGTGAGCTTTTGTTTATGGAATGTTAGGGGAAAGGTTTCGATTTGTAACGCTAAGGTTGTAAAATGTTACAAGGATTGCTACATATTGACATCTTTCCCATAACATTTCAGAAACAAAAGATTATCCGTTGCAGCAATAGTCTATCTCTTCAGGGAAAATATATTTTAATAGTTTTCCAAAGTGGTACTGATCACAGATCAACTGCAAAATGTTGAAAAATAAGTTTATCTTTGAAAAAGTGATAAGCGAGTTTAAATTGTGTAATATCCTTGCAATTTTCTTTAATATATCCTTTCTGGTTAACACAAAAAATTCTTTTATATTATTGACAAAAGTTAAAAACATACTTTTCGACTCGAGGTCAGGGATTTTATGCCAAAAACTCACCTATAACTTCTCAAATCACTGACTTTGGCTTGGCTGGCTTGGAAATACGAATATTCCAGAAACGAGCCACAACTTCTTTATCAGTATCCGATGCTAAGCAAATTCAATACTCGCTTAGAAACTATTCTGAAAATATGGAAATATGAGAATATAGGAAAGGTTACTGTGAAGCATACTGAAAATCCTATAGTTTCTGCCAAATCGTATTTCTAATTTATTTCTCCAGGAGATTTATAAATCAATCGACATAAAATGCGTTTAATTATAAACTAGACTTTCTAAGTATTTTTAATAATACTGAACTTAAGTTTTTAATATGAATTTTCTAGAGAAATGTATTTTACATTAATAAACATAAATACTCTTATATCGCTTTGCTGGTGGATGGATAAATCAAATTGGTAAAATATTAACATTATTGTGATAAAAATTATGTAACAAAAAATATATTAAAAAAAAATTTCAACATTTCTACGATAAATCAATAATCTTTAAGGCATAGACAAATAAATTTTACAAATTACAGCTTTGAGGTACTTTAATGAAAATCAAATCAAAGTATTCTTAGCTTACTAAAGAGTTACATCCATTTTAATCTTCCGAATGAACTCAAACATTTTCCTAATTTGTGCAACATATTATATTAAACTAAATAATATATTAAACAAAAATAATAAATTAAATAAATAATATTATAAAAATATACTACATAATATATGGTTTAAAAGAATACAAAGAATTGTGGTTAAGTCCCATTAAATAGCCACAGATACATTTTAAGGTGCTCTCGTTTAGTATATTTTGCAGGTAAATATCCCCAATCTTACCTGCTCATTACCTGTCCTAATAACGTTCCAATGAATGCGTTACATCAGCAGACAGCCGCAATAGAAACCAAACAGATAATAAATCATAAGCATTAAGTGTTTTCAATTACCCAATTTACCAATCGCGAATCGCAAAGCTGGGCACGTTCCCGCCGCTGCGTCGGACTTTTTATAGCAACAACTAATACTTAAATGCTATTTATCAGCTGCGAGGCGGCGGCGGCGGCCTTGCGGGGTGCGGCGAGGGGGCGGCGCGGCACATGCCAAACGGGCGGCCGGATGGAGCGAGACGAGGCGACTTGGCTGGCAAGCTTTCAAAGCAAAGCAAAGCTGATAAGTCTGTTTTTGCAAACGACAGCGAAAAGTCAAACGGCGTCTGCTCCTTTCTTCTCTCCTCTCTCCCACCCATCATCTCGCACCCCATTTTCCCTCCTCGTACCCCATTTACCCTCCTCGCTTTCCACTGCAGCCCCTGCGAGCCATCAAGCTGGCGGGGGTGCGCAGTAAAGTGCGACATTTTGCTGCTGATTAAGTAGCGTTCGTTTTTAATAAAAGTACGACAAGCAAATAAAACAACAAGTTGTTCGGTTTGAGATGGGAGCGTGACAGGCGTGACATGCGTGAGTGGGGTCGTGAGTAATAAAAAATGAAAGAAAAGGGATATAGTAAAAGAAATCAGAATTTAGATTATTTATTAGTATTTCTTGAGTAAATAAAACATAATTCATCTTCTCAAAAGTTCCTAAATTACTCTCTACTATAGTAGAGCTATACAAATACCGATGTTTACCTCTTAAAATATCGAAAACTTGTATAGATTTTCAGTTCTTGCTCTAAGGGTATATTGTGCAATTTAATATCAAATTTAGTTAATTAAAAAATTATTTTTTAGTCCCTAAAACGACGTTTACTCCATAAAATATACCCTTAAATATATATTAAGTCAACTCCCATCACTTATCCCTCAACGTTGACTGGTGCAGGGCATACATGAACCATAAAATCCCAGAATAAAAAATATCAAACTCCTAGCTACCGAAAGCTGCCTGCCTGCCGCTCAACTGGAAGCTTCCTTCGTTGCTTCAGCCTTCGTCCTTGTGCATGTCCTCGGGCCCTGCCGCCTTGGCTTCGTCGGCGGCAATCGCCCTTGCAGAAGGTTACGCCACCCGTCCGTATGGAAAATGAATGGATGAATGAATGGGTGGATTGTTGGGTGGTTGGGTAGGTGGATGGGCGGCCCACTGGCACGTGCCCTGGCTATGTGGAAGTGACTGTGGCTAGGGCTCTGCGGCTTTGTGGGGGGATACAAAACTGCCACACCGGGAAGAAAATTGGATTTTATTAGTCAGTGTTGCACTAAGGGATGTATAACCACAAGGAAAATGAACATAAGTTAAACAGAGTCTAGAAAAATATCAACTTTATTTTAATTAAATCTTTTTAAACCGATCAAAATTAATAAAAATATCAAAATGTTACCACAAGTATTGATTCCACAGAAGAACTATCTTTCAGTTTTTAAGCTTTATTAGTAGATAATACTCAATTCTCACTAGATAATACTCATTTTTCGTTAGATAATACACATTAGCCGTTGGATAATACTAATTTTCATTTAGATAATACACATTAATAACTAAATAATGCCTATTACCCACTAAATAATACTCATTAGTCATAGTATAATACCCATTCTGATACATCTTCTCAAAAAATGTTGTGACTTTTCTGTTGAAGACTTTATCAGTAATATCCCGGATTGTTCCAATAACATACTCCCATCCATTTTAGACTTAACTATTCCTTTGATTAATTTATATTCACATTTTAAACTAATTTTATCATGATAAAGAAAAGTTTGCTTTAGGGTTGCTTTCCTTATAAACTCTCCCTATGTAATCAATGGTACAAGGAAAAACCTGGTTCCTTTCCACTGCAATAATCATCAGGCTAATACCCTTTCCCACTTACCCTTGATACTTACTTATACTTACTACATAAATTATTTAATCCTTTAAAAAACTCCTTCAACCCAAAATACTTTCCAGTGCACCCGTCATCAGGAGTGGCGACAAAGGCTCTGGTTTTAGCGTGCTGCCATATGTTTCCGGCAAGTGCTCGCCCACCGTCTCCCACTCACTCGCTCTAGAAAGCATGCTTCTTGTGGCACGGGCCATGAAAAGCGTTGAAATCGGCAATGCCAACAAGTAGAGACCCGGCCGGGGTTGCAAGACAATCGGTGATTTGTGGGAGAGGAGAAGGATGGGTCGGTGGTCCGTGTAACTCGAGCCGACTTCCTGCGGGATGGGGCGACACCTTCTGTCGACGCCGACGCGTTCTGATTTATCCCGCACGGGCCATAAAAATAAAAAGCCGCAAAGCACTCTCGCATTCGTTATACAGGGTGTTCCATTCCATTTTTCATGTTTTTATTGTTTGTCGAAAATCAGCTAATTTAACTTAGTGTGTGTGTTTGTTGTGTGTGTCTCTCAGTGTGTGTTTTGGATTACATTTCGAGGGTTGTTGTGTGTGTCTAACAATATTACATACAAGACGTGCATACAATCAGATTTCTAAACATATAATATGCTTTATATTTAAGTATTCAATAGGTTTTAGGTTTTAGTTTTTAGTTTTAAGTTTTAGTTAAGGTTTCCGAACAGTACAATATCTCGAGCGATCGATCCTCAAAGCCTTTACATATACAACTAGAAATATATATATATATAATATGTATATCGGTAATAGGAATAAATAAATATACAACAATCAGGAGAGAGTCGAGCCGAAAAGTGATGAGGAATAGCTGCTGGGCCTTTCAATTTGTTAGATTGCCTGGAAATTATGTTAATTTATCGCGCGAATCCAGGGGTTGCTCTGATCTACGGGGTGGATTTTTACCTCCATTCCCAGACCCAGCTTTTATAATTCCTCAAGAAACTCATACAATTTAGGGCTACTCCCCCTCATATAAAATCTTTACACTTTCTATCTTTGCTTAAAATATGTACAGATACTTCGAATATTATAAGTATAAATAACAAAACAAAAAATATTTATCAGCTAAAAAGCAAGAGGGAGAAGAACCTAAAGCCTTGTTTCGAGTGTGTGTGTACGAATATCGTAAATATATAGGAGAGAGTAGGAGTATATATCATCCATAATATGTCCATACAATGTGCTGTCTATATAGTATTTCTTTTGGTCGAAGCTCTAAAAAATTAAATTGTGTGTGCTGGGTGCTGTTTTTATCGTTTTTTATGGCTTTTTTGCCTTTTGTTATTTGTTTTTTGCTGCTTCTGGTTTTTTGTTTGTGTCCCCCTCCGATCAGGGGCTTCGATTTTAAATTTATGTACAAAGTTCGTGCTGCAATTAAACGTAACTCGCTTAAACAACTAATACGAAAAAAGTATCTACAAGATATATAAGTATATATAAATATATACGCATGTGTGTGTGTGCTGCCAGTTTTGTTTTTGTTTATTTTATTTTATTTTTCGCCTTGCCCGAGTATTGTTTTGTATCTTTTATGCCTGACACGCTCGCTCAAAACGGCGCAAAATCGTTAAAATTTTATCGCTCGGCCAAAGAGCGTGCGAGTGTGTGTATCGAGTGTATCTTTTGTGTGTTGTGGGTTCCCAAACCCAAACCCAATCCTATCCTAACCAACCGAGAGAGTACCGCGACGCGGCCACCACCGAATTTTCACACTTCTTCAGCGTCGTCGGCGGGGGTTTTCCCGGAGCTGGTAAGTAATCAAATATTCCTGCTGCGATTTCGCTTTTCCTATCAGTTTGTGGTTTTTACTATCGCTTCAAAATATTTCTTTTTGCTTTTTTTTATTATTTCTACTTGAACTTTCCCCAAAACAGCAAAGATCTCTCTCTGTCTCTATCAAAAAAAGGCATTTGGCAAAGTGTGTGCTGGTGTGTGACCTTATCGCGGTTTTTAACACACATTTTTGCTGTTGATATATTTTTTATAATTAATTTGTTGTTGCTGGCCACAGAAAACAAGTCAGAGCGAGCGCGAATGCTTTTGATTATTAATTCCGTTGCCTCGCCGCGTCTCTCTCGGGGTATTTTGTTATTTATTTTATGAATTTTTGTTTGGCTGGCACTTTTTTAACTTAGTTGTGGATTATTTATTTATTTAGTCGCGTACTAATTCGATTGCAAATATTTGCACATGCAAAAATGTTGTTTTGTATTGTTGTTTCCCTAGTTTCTTGTATATTCTCGTATCAAACAGATTTCTGTCTGGCATTATTTTTGTTTTTTTTTATGTAGATATTGCTTTTCTATATGAGGCTATTTCGGGTTAGTTCTAAGGCTTATTTTCATGTTTACTGATTACTTATAAATTGCACTTTTCTTCGGGAGCGAGGTTGGAAAACTTCTTGCCTGCTACTGCTGCTAATTCTTGCTTCTGCTTCTGCTTCTCTTCTACAGGTGCGCTTGCATCGCCTCACCTCAGTTGTTGATGTTGTTGTTGTCCGTGTTTTGTAGATTCTCCAGCGGCGCCACAAGATACATTTGCGTTCCGCACAGCCAAAGAAACGCTGCAAAAGATACATGGAGAGAAGTTTGGATTATGAGGGGGTTTATTTAGGTTTTAGGAAAATAAAATACATTAGTTGCAAGGTATTTTCCTTATGCAATAGTCTAGAAAGTATGTATTTATAAAATTCCTGGGGTTCCACTAACAAAAAGACAGATACTTAAAATAGTGAATGCCAAGTTTAATGGCTAGAAAAGGCCACTAAATGTGGCTACAATTAAAACCAAAGATTTATCTTTAAACTTGGAATGAACTCTCTCAGCAAATGAACTCTTTTCTGCCGATAGACTTTTCTAAAAGTGTAATTCTTTCAACAAATTAACGTTTTTAAGCCAATAATCTTCATTAAAATATGAAATTTTACACTTTTTATGAGATGAACTCTCTTCGCAAATAAACTCTCTCAGAAAATGAATTCTTTCAGCAAATTAACTCTTTTAGCAAAAGAATTTCATTAGAGAATTCATTCTAGCAAATGAACTTTCTTAGGAAATGAATTCTCTCTGTAGGTTTACTCTCTCGCTCAGCAAATGAACAGAGATGAAGGCACACTGCCTTACATTTCTCAATTTTTGGTAAAAATGTGTCAACTAGAGAAACTAAATTGAACTTATAGTCAGGTTTAGACCTTAAATACAAATTGTATCTCTTTTACATAAAAAACTATAGTATATTCCCTAAGTAAAGTTCCACCTCATTTTCTTTCCCTGTACCCCAGAATGAATGAAAATGTTATTCCTCGCCTTTCTATGGGTGAAAATACAAAATGATGTAATGACTCTCTACTCGGCCCGATGTTCATTAAAAGGCCAACCAAAACAGAAAAAAACAATGAAACGGACGGAACAAAATACAAAACACAAAAAAAAAAAAGAGAAACAGAAAATACAGAAAACACAGCGAAAAAGTCAAAAGCGAGTGTAGAGTGTAGTTGTTGCGGCTGCTGCCTATAACGGCGAAAATAAAGGCAAAGCGTCGTATGAATGACCGACCACGACCGCTGCCGAGTCAAGTGACGAACGCCGAGCGCCGACCGACGGAGAGCAACAGAGAGGGAAATAGCAGGAGAGAGCGAGAGCGGGCGACTGAGTACGTTGAGGAAGATACATTATTTCTGGTATAATGACTACTTGAGAAAAGCCAAAAAGTCGGGGGAAAATGTGTAAGGGAAATAACAACAAAAAAGAAAAGAAAAAACAAAAACGGGGCAAAACACGAATGTAATTTGTATAATTTGAGTTTCAATCCCATCATCAAGTGTGGGAAATGCGCCAAAAAGAAAAATTATATAGATAGCCAACTCATAAGGGAAGTGGGAAAGGCAGAAGTGGCAGAATAGAAGAAGAACTAAGCCAAGTTAACTATGTAGTTAGTTAGAAGAGGTCATTGAAGTTGGATTTGTAGAATAAATAAGAAAGGTTGATCCAAGCGTGAACTCTCGCATCAAATGAACTCTGTTAGGAAATGAACTCTTTTAGAAAATTAATACTCTCAGCATATAACCAAAGACACTAGAGATTATATGGGGCTTTAATATAATAACCTCTCTTAGAAAATGAACTCTTTTACCAGATGAATTCTCTCAGCAAATTAACTATATTAGGAAATTAACTATGTTAACAAAATGAACCCTTCAAGGAAATATATTCCTTCAACAGGTTAACTCGCTCTCTCAACAGATTCAGCAAACCAACTCAGCTAGGAAATTAATCTCCCAGCAAATGAACTCTTTTACCAGATGAATTATCTTAGCAAATGAAGTTTTTAAACAAAATGAACTCTCTTAGAAAATACATTATGTCAGCAAATTAACTCTCTTAGCAAATAAATTCCTTCAGCACGGTAACTCTCTCTCTCTTTCTCAGCAAATCAAAAACTCTTTTAACAAATGAACTCTCTGGGAAAATGAGTTCTTTAGCAAATGATCTCTGTTTTGAAAATTATCTCTGTAAGCCAGTGAACTCTCACCAAATGAACTTTTAACAATAAACTCTCTTAGACTAATGCATTCTGTTAACAATGAACACTTTTGATTTTCAAATAAAGTATTTTTTGATAAAGATTAACGAAAAAAGCTTTAACCATTCGTTAAAACACTAAACTAGGGTATTTTCTTATATTATCTTGTAGGTTAATGTTTAATTTTAAAGCATTACTAGAACTTTTCACAGAATGACTATATTAAACTTAGATAAAAACTTAAATTGCGACACTCACCTTGTGACTAAGCGGAACTCGCCACCGGCGCCAAAGTGTCGGTGGCGGCAATCTGCACGGGCGGCTTGGACAGCGACTCCGGCAGCAGGGTGCTGGCCGCCGACACCGTAATAGCCGTCTCCTTGGGCTCCTTGGCTACTGGTGGTGCTACTGCTACTGCTGCTGTTGTGGTCTTGGCCAGCTCCGGTGACTTGACCGCATCGTGGCAACTGAGCACCGATGGCGCCTCCTCCGCGAGCGCAGCGGCCTTGGCCTCGGCGCGAATATTCAAATTGGCAGCCACTTGATCGATGGTCGTGGGCTTCTTGGTCAGAGCCCGGGGCGAGGTGGCTGCACTGCCTCCAGAGGCACTGCCACTGCTGCTGCTGCCGCTGCTGCTAGTGGGACTGAGCAGTCCCGTTGACATCTTGGGCCTGGTCTCCTCGGCCCGCACAGTCAGTGGCTTGCTGATACTCGCAGAGGTTGTGGCTGGGGTGACCACCGGCTGATTGCGAAAGGCCAGAGCCGAGGGATTGGGTATGCTCCTAACGGAGGCATTCTGTGGCCTCACCACCGCATTGGCATTGGCATTCTTGGGCTTGCTCTCAAAGATGTTATTATTATTGTTGTTATTGTTGCTGCTGGCCTTGGCTATCGAGATCTTCTCCCGTGCCGTTGCCGACTCTGAGAGCATATGCAGATTCTGTAGATCGTCGCCAGTTCCGTTGCTGCTCGAGGAGGTGGGTGCTGCTCCTCCTCCTCCACCTCCATTGCTGTTGGCGGATATGTTCTGCTTGATCTTGTTGAGGGCTGCCTCCAGGCTGTTGCTACTATTGACCGCCGAGGCCACGGGTGGGGATGTGGGCGCCTTGTTGGTGGAGGAGCTCGAGCTACTCCTGCCCGGGTTTGCTGATAAATCAAGTATGTCGGCATCCTTGGCTGCCGCTGGCCTAAACTCGCGCAAACTCGTTTTCGAGCTCTTGTCCAAGGCGGCAGTGCCATTGGCTTTTGCTGCTGCCGCCACGGCTGGCGGGGATTTCTTTGAATTGGCCTCCGGCTTCGAGCTCGACTTTGATGGAAACGAGGACGAGCTGGGAGCGTTGTTGTTGCGCAGATTTATTAATGCAGGCGGCGATGTGCGATAAGCAGCATTGTTGCTGTTGCTCTTGCTGGGATTCGAATGGGAGTTACTAGTCCTTTGCCCGCTAAGCGCAACTGACAGCGGCGGCGACTTGACAATCGTGGGGATTGTGGTCATTGGCAGCGGCATGGGAGGCGACTGGCTGCTCCTCTTGGCCGCCGCTGACGCCACACTGTTGTGTCCCTGCTGCTTGGGCAGAGCCGTTGGTGGTCCCATCAGCGGTGGCATCTTCTGGCCCTGCTGCTGCTTGCTCGAAGGGAGTCGTACAATTTCTAGAGCAGGCACATGGCTCATGTTGTTGGCCTCGGTATAGGCCGGCGACGTGGTCCTGTTCCTGGCCGTTATGGTCACCGAGTTGCCGCTGCTCAAGGTTGTGCTGGGCAGGCTGAGACTCAGGCTGGCAGGACACAGCAAAGGCATCGAAGCTGGCTTGCCCACCAACTCGGGTCCGTACAGTCGCTGGGGATTGGGCAGATACGAGGCCGAGGCCGCCTTGGTGTTGCCCTGCTGCATCTGGAACTTGGCCGCATAACTGGACATGGCCAGGCTCTGGGCCTGGTTGTGATTCAAGCGCGCCTGCTTGGCCGGATGGGATTCGTCCAGGGAGAGCGACCGTTTCGGCTGCTTGTTGGCCGCACTGGCAATGGAGCTGGGCGTGGATAGGTAGCGCTGCATGTGGTATAGGTTCCGGTTGTTGCTGGGCGCCTGTGGCACCACAAAGTGTCCGCTACCCGGCTTCCTGCCACTGCTGTTGTTATTGTTGCTCAGCGGCGGCTTGGTTAGGCTCTTGGGGGCCAGGGACTGCGGCTGGACAGGCTGATGCGGCTGCTGCTGGGGCGTGGGCTTGGGCTTCACCTGAGGAGGAGTAGGAGCTGGGGCAGGAGGAGCCGCTGTTGTCGTGGGCGTGAAAGCCTTGAACAAGCTGGGCGGCAGGGGCGGCGAAGTGGGCAGAGCCAGCTCCTTGGGCTTCGCCGCCAGCACCTCCGCCGGCTCCGCTGTGGGCGTGGGCGGTGGCGTCGGAGCTCCTCCTGTCACCAAGCTGCTGATGCTACGAGCCTCCTCGCCCAGCGTGCGATTGAGGAGAACCTCCGATGTGGTGGCAGCGGCATTGGCCAGCAGCTTCTCGTCCAGCTTGAGCTGCTGGAGAGCCAGCTCACTGGCACTGGCCAGGGAGTGGGAACGCTTGAGGTCCACCTTGTGCTTGGTGGTGATCTTGACCTTCATCTTGCCGTCCGTCTGCGAGGAGATCTCCGCGTGCAGCTTCTTGCGCTTGCCATTCGCATCCTTGGGCTCCTTGGAGTGCTTCTTCTTGCGCTTGCGATGGGAGCCCGAGGCGCTGGTGGAGGTACTGGCATCCGCGGTGCCCAGACTGCAGCTGGAGCCGTTGGTGGAGCTGGAGCACGAGGACATGGGCGAGGCATTGGGACTGTACTTGCTATCGGGAGCGGGAGCCTGAGCAGGCGATGGCTGCTCGATGGGCTTTAGGCCTATGTTCTTGGCGTAAGTCTCCAGATCCAGCTGCTGGCTGGAAGAGGTGTCCTCCAGCCGCGGACCCGCCGACATGGGCATGCTCAGCTTGCTCCTCATGCTGCCCAGCTCGATCTTGAGCTTGGGCAGGTGGCCCCCAGAGGCTCCCTTCCTATTGGCCGTCTTGAGCTCGAAATCCTCGGCATCCACGTAGGATTTCCCTAACTGCGAGGGCGGAATGCTCACCACTATGTTGGTGTTGGCCTCCAGCGACTGCTCCCGCGTGGGGCCATGATCCTGCTCCTGCTCTGGCTCACTCTTCACTTTGGACACGGCATAGTCGCTGTAGCGCATGTCATTGCTCCGCAGGCTCTTAAAGCTGCTCACCGCCGGCTCGAGCTCCAGCTCCCGCTTGGCCAGAGACGTTGATGTCGTCGTGGTCGTCGTTGCTGATGTGGCCACCAAGCGCTTGTTCTTCGCCGGCGGCGATACCTTGGGCGAGGTCTTGCTTCGCGGCGCTGTCTTGGAACGAGGGGATTCCATTTCCGACTCGAGATCCTCGGCAAAAGTCACCGACTTGGCCGACTTGGAGCGACGCACTGGGTGCTCCGAGTGCTCCGGTTCAATGTCCTGATTGATCCTGGATAGATTATTCTCATCGTTTTTTGCCCGCTCGCTCTCGTGGAGCAGAATGCGGTAGCAGAAGGCCATCGGCGATTGCTAAATGGGTTTTCCAGAGGGGAGAAAATGGGAATAGAAAAGAAGGGCAGGTTGATGACAAGGGTGGAAATGTGGCCACAATTGGATTGGGTTGTCCCCATCCCTGAGAGCACCCAAAAACCAAAAACCTTTATCGAGTAATTGGGATAGACCGCAAAAAGGGACAATAGAGGACAAAAGGGCGTGTATCCTAAAATATTTTTGCACATCCCAAAACAAGGCAATGAATCTGCTCTTAAGACCTACCTTAAAAGTCTCAAATCAAGTGAGACTCTGCTTCAACCCTGCTTTGCCCCTGGCGATTTTTGATAGTCTGACTGTATCGTAATAATAACTATTTAGTGTTTGTGGGTTACCCAAAAAACGATTTAGGATTTCCTAGGGAACCAAGTTAAGTGTCAAGTGCAAAACGGAGTGGATATCTACTCGAAAAGGGTTGGTTTTTTCGGTTCATTTAACATTTAAATATCTATTTTTGACTTTGTTATTTATTATTTAACGTTAATCTATTAATATTTATTGTGTTTGCGCATTTTTCTATATTTAAGAATTCAATAAAAATCAGGTATGTCAAGTTTAAATATTTTCAGTCATTAAATTAGAGTTTCTTAATATACATCAGTGGCCCAGCCTCTGCCGGCACACGCACAGTATGCCCAAAGCACCCAAAGCGGTCGATGTGTAATTTTGTGGCTAAAAATATCCCTTTTTCATAGTTAAATAGCTTTTTTGATTCTTCATAGATATTTTTTTATGAAATATTTCGAAAAATGTTAGCTTTTTTTACCCAAATCTAGCTGTTTGTTCTATTTTTTACTTACAAAAATAAAATTCTAGGATGTCACTGCTATTAGAGGTCAAGATTATAAGATTAAACTAGGCTATTACATATTCCCTTAGAATAAGGATTTCTTCCGGACAAATTGTGTAATGTTTCGAACTCTCTAGAAACATTTTTGTATAAAAAAAGAGACTCTTAACTAGAAAACTTACCCTAATGAAATTCTTATTATTTAGTCATTATCTTACCTTTTTAATTAAGATGAATTGGTATTAAAAGTGTTAAAAACAAAACTTATTAAATATTTTAAATGTTACACCCCCTTTTTGTCTCTCTTCTAATAACCAAATATAAATATTTATATACATATAAAAGCCTCACTCACCCGACTCCAATTATAGCAATATCCCACATCCATTAGAGTGAAATTGGAGGGCAGCACCTCGTCCTCATAGGTGACCTCCACCTCTACCAGCTTGTTCTCGGCTTCAATATTATACTTGGAGCACAGAAAACGCTTAAGAAGCTCCACACGCAGACCAGCGGCGCATTGCAGGTAAATAATGGGTGGCACCTCGCCAGGACCACACTGGTCCAGCATGGCGGGATGGTATTCCAGGGATAAGCTAATTGAAGACAAAGAAAATAACAGGGAAAGAGGGAATCAGTTATCAGTTAGCTATATCCCCGATTTTCCCCATTTCCCTTTGGCTGCCAGAACTCACCTCACTAGCTCTGTGGCTGTGAAAAACTCCGGCTCATGTGGCGGCTGATTTTCATCGACCAGATCCTCGTGCTGCTCTTCAAACTCCTCTAGCTCCTTGCACTCCCTTTGGTAGAGCCCGGGCACCAGCTTGAAGATTAGCGATCGCAGAGTGTCATCCGATCTGAGGTTGGTTTCGCTTATCTCCTTGCCGCCGCTGGCCTTGCAATCCGGACAGTAAACCATGCGGAGCAAGTGCTTCAGTATGCAACTGCGGCAATCTACGAAATCAAGGTGAGATGTGGTTGGAAAATGGTTAAGTGGGTGGTAACTAAGAAGCGATTATTAAGTAATAAATAAGTAATAAATAAGGATGTTATTGTATATTGCAAATAACATTAATATAAAGGGTTTAATTGTAACGATTTAATTGTAAATATTCAAAGTATTTCCTACATATTACCTTGGAATCGAGCAATAAGAGCTTTCTATGAATTAAAACACTTAAATCTTACTCTTTTAAGCTTAAACCCTTTGAAAATTGGGCTAAAAACTTTTCTTTTATTACATATTGACATTTTATTCGCAGTTTGAACCTTCCCCCCCTATGTAATAATATTCTTTGTTGGTAAAACTATGAAAATTAGTCTAAGAACTGTTTTTATATCACATACTGACATCTTATTCTTCAATTAAAGCCTCCCCCCCTATGTAATCAATATATTTGTTCGATAAATCCTTCTAAAACTATGAAAATATTCCCAAAATCTACTTACATGTGTGATAGCAAGTATCCACTGTGGTTGGATCGATCATATAGCCCCGGCAAATGCCGCAGGTGATCAGATCGTGGAACTGCCGGATATCCCGGGAAGCCAGGGATGCTGCTGCCACATCCATGGCGGATTGTGGCTCCTCCTTATCCAGCGTTTTGTGCGTTGTTTGCAGGTGCATTATGGCCTGCCTACTCCTAGATCCTTACTATAAGTAAAAGCCTCTTTATGGGATCCTGCAAGAAGAACGAGGAAAATAAAGCAATTATTATAAATGGCAACTGATCAACTGTGGAGGATATAGATGAATCTCTACAATGGTTAAAAAAGACCCTCGACAGTGTGTGGGAAAACAACAACTGGCTGGCTGCCTCTGACTGACAATCCCAAGTCACATCACTTCGCTTGGTTGTCGACATCGTTTGTGGTTGTCGCTCGTCAACGCAAAAAAGCCACAAAGCAGATATATCAACGCTGTGCCTCTCCATCTGTATCTGTATCTGTGGCCGAGTGTATCTTGTCCCAAAAGATATGGCAGCAGCAGCAAGAGTAGCAGACTCGGTATAGAAAACTGTAGACTAGTAAGGCAGCCATCCATATCCGTGAATCGGAACAATGCTGCAGGCACACACAAAAATATGAAAAAAGCCAGAACACAAAAGTGGCAAACTTTGTGTGTGTCGGGGGGGCACTACCAGGGGGCATTACGAGGGGCTATTACGGAGCACGAAACGCCCTTCGTGCCGCAAGAGGGCACCTCTACTACCGCAACGAAGAGCTGCCGAGAAAAGCCGAGGAAAGCCGAGAGAAAAACCCAGCAAAGCAAAAAAAAGCTATGTGATGTGCACTCGACGACGGTGTGTACTTGAAGCTAGTTTTAGCTTAGGGTCCCCGTCCCCCGATCTCCCTCCCCCTTTCTGGGTTGCCTGGCAAACAAACGAATAAAACTACGAAAATTACGCTTTTGTGGAAACTGAATTTCCATCATTATGGCGATGCCCTGACGACGATTACGAGATGATGATGATGATGATGGCAGGCAGGCCGACCGCCGGAGCTGTGAGTTAAGGGCAAAGTTCAGGGCATTGTGGATCAGCAGCAGGTTGCTGTTTGATGAAAGGGAACTCTAGTCGCCATATATGGCTGGGCTGTTGGGGAAAACTTTGAGGAGAACTTTGAGATACATTTTAGAGGGTTTTTTGGAATTCTAATACTTTTGCTAAAGTGTACATATTATATTCAATTTATTTCCCTTTAAGGTTAATCTGTTTAAAGGGAAAATTTTCTTGTTAACCATGATTTAATTATATTTTCTAAAATTTTCTTGGATTATTATGGACCCTGTTCTATTTTATACAGTTTTCCTTAAATAAATGGGATTTATCCCAAGCTCCTGGTATAGATTTTGATGATTTTGATTGAATTTGATTAATTTTCTACATTTGGCTAGTTTAGTTAATCCATAGTGAAAATAAGTGAATGAGCTAAAATACATTTTTAATGTACAGTTTAGAAAATACCCAGTATTTGCCTTAAAAATATGAAAAGAAAGTGATATATTCCTATTGGAAGATAAAAATGTTATTCTTAAGATCTATTAGTGTGAAGATATTTTTTTTAGACTATTTTGGGGTAATAAATACATTTAGAATTAAGATACTGTTTGATAATCACAGATGGGAATACTTTTATTAGAAATAGGTTACTTTAAATAACAAATATTATCAAAGTTCCTACAGAATATCGAATACCTCAGAGTTTGAGTATCTTTCGCCTGATATACGCGGATTTCTGAAGTACATTTTTTGCAGTCTTTAAATAAAAGGGTTCAGATCCTTAAAACATGATTTTTTATATAATAAATTAATATTTACAATACAAATAAAATAAAATTTCGAAATTTTAAGGTTTATTTTGTAGATAAATAAGATTAAAGTTATTTTTATCATATTTTTAATAGTTTCAGATTTATAAATTTTTTTTAAATATTTTTTATATGTTAAAATAGTTAAAATTAATAACCAAATACTTATATTTTATAATTTAAAGTAATTTTTTTTTAATAGTGTTATTTTAATAATTACAAAGTTAACAGAGGATTAAGTTCCAATTACAACCTAAGATAGTTCTCCTTTTAAGTGTCCCCTAACTAAAAACACTAATTAATCGCTTATTACCCGCCCACTAATCACCAACGCTCGCCGCCCCCTTAGTATCTAACTCACCTACCCCGCCTCCGCCACCCACCGCACAGCGCAACCAAAAGTCGCATCACTTTGCCATTTTCTGTGTCTTCCTTTTGCCATTTGCTTCTTTTTTGCTCGCTTGCCGCTCACGCGAAACTGGCACAAAAGAGGGCACAGAAGGCGAAAAGGGGGAGAAGAGCAGTAAGCAGCAGCAGCACAGGCGGAGGAGGCTGTGCTAGCAAAACAAAAAAGCAAACAAAACAAAAACAAAGGGCCGCGCTTTGAGTTGAACTGAAACTAAGCCAAAACGAAGGAGGCGAAAAGAAGGGGCGGGGGGCTTCAAAAAGAAGAAGCTGTTTGTGTGCGTGCACACGCCCACTCAGCTGGAAAATGCCACCCAGCATTTTGGTGACGTCGAAATTGATGACGTTCTTGATTTTTCTCTTCTTATTGTGCTTTCTGTTTATACGCCGCAATTTCGTAAAAGGCGCGCACTCACACAAACACAAAACACACAAAACACAGGCGAAGAAGGTGTGAGAGAAATAATAACAACAACAGTTACGCCGGCACGAGCGCCCGCAGGGTGGTTGCACACACATGCCGTCCATCCACTCCCTCTCTTCTCTCTCTCTCTCTTCACACACACACCGGCAAACTTACATTCACAGCGAAGAAGAAAAAAATAACGAAGTACGAAAACATGGAGCGCAGGCGGTGCCGAAACGTACGAGAAACTCGAAAACCCGAAAACTCGGCGACGAATTTCCCGCGTCCACGTCCAGAGTTCAACTGAAATCCAATTCAACGCGAAAACCGAAATCCAAATCAATTCGCCGCATCGGCGAACGAGCACTCACGACAACGACGGACGACACAAATTTGTATCTATTCGCCGCGGCGAGAGAGTGGTGGGTTGGGCGAGAGGGTGGCGGCGAGATGGATGCCAACTTTCTACTTTTGCGCGCGCGCAATTTCGCCGCGGCCGCTGTATTTCGCCGCACGACGAAAATTCCAACACGGCGAGTATAGCACGCACGCACGCACACCAGCGCACTTGTCACGTGTACGTGTGTTTACAAAATTTCCACCAACACACACACACACACATAAACATAAGCGCGCAATAAGAGTACTTTTTTTCGACAGAGTGAAATTTTCTCGTGGATTTGTTATTAGTTTTCCTCTCATACGTACTCAAAGCAATTGCGTCGCAATGGTGGTGATTTTCCTCTGTGGCATTTTCCTCCTCACTCCGCTTTCCCCATATTGATTTGCCGTTAAATTGAAAATTTCGTTTACAATTGCCGACAACACCCACAAACACACGCGCACTTCTTTTCAGCTTCTCTGCTGCTGCCGCTGCTTCTTCTTCCACCGCCACTTCAGCTGCTGGCTCTTATCGATTTCTCGTACTATCAAGCAGAGATTTGCGCACCCTCTCTTTCGGACTCACATTCGTTGTGGCTCCCCCTCTCGACGCGAACGCGACAAAAATTTTCTCCGTTACAAAGTGCACGGCGCGAAAAGTCTCCACAGACTGATTCTGATTAGACCTGCTGGCGCTGCCTTTGCCTCGACTCGGGTCCGGCGTCGTCGGCGCTTGCGCTCTACAACGCCACGAGAGAGCGTGCGCAAGCGAGATAGAGCGAACCGAGCGCTATTGCCGTCTCGCGCCATTGCTGCCTTCGACGCCCACCCTGCGTCTTGATTGGCTGCCCCACAGCTTCGGCTGCACTCGGCTCCCGGCCCGACCGTGGCCGAGCGTGGAAAGAGAGTGAGAGAGAGAGAGAGCGCAGAGGCAGAACTTGATTTTTGGGGTGGCTGTACGGCGTGCGGCACACGCACATGTGTGGGTGGCGGCGGCGGCGGCGTTCCTAATTGAATCCAACTGTCAAATGAGAGATTAACGCACCGCATCTATGTGTGTGTCCGTCTGTATGCCTGCGCCTGTATTGGCCTTGGCGTTTATAATTAACGCGAAAAATGCCCGTTTTGGCCCGGACGGCCGCCTTTAGCCTCATCTTGTTTTTCGGCCGAGACGCCGCTGGCGCATTTCATTTTGTTTCAAATTCGCGGCCAACCTGTTTTTGGCCATATGCAAAGTGCGTGCCCGCGCCCGTTCCTGTGCCGCCAGCTGACATCATTTGCCGTTGACTTTACCAGTCCCTCTGTCTCTTCCATCTCTTGATTTTCCATCGCTGTTGGGAAAAAGGGGAAAATGGTTTAAAAAAAAACAGAAAACGGCGTCGCAAAATTTGCATTTCAAAGGATTTCGGTGTTACACTCTGAATAAAAATATTGGAAACGCCTGGAAATGTAGAGAAAACATCTTGTAAATATCAAAAATCTAAATATTTATATTTTCTTACTTTAAATTAATAGTTTTATAAAGTCAGACGCTATTAATTGCAATAACAAAACCTACACATTGTCAGTGACAAGCGGAAAAAAGATTTATAAAATCAAAACATACATTTCCCTTTTCTAGAATGTTGTGAGGCTCCGAGCTCAAAGTTCGGTGCCCAACCCTGTCCGCTTCGATGACTAAACTCTGCCTTTGTTCGATGGTTTATCGTGTTATCGTTTCCCTTACTCATCTTCCATCCAGAACCTTTACTTTATAACCGCCGGAAACTATAAAACTTATTATTAAACTAAGGTATTTATATAATGTTCTTCCTATTTTCAAAATTCAATAACATTTACTTATACACCCAAAAAAAATAATCATCATAGAACCTATACGATTGTTACATGAATTCTATACTCTTGAGTATGAAAAATTTCTTAAGATGCTTATCAATTTAATACTACGAAAGTATAAATTGTATACATATCTGCACCAATGTTTGATAATAATCACTAACGCGACAAACAGAAAAGCACTAACTTTCAGCTAACGCGATATGTTATCGAATTTTCGATGTAGGTTCGTATAAAATAATACTCAAAAATACACAATTGAAACTATAGAGTATACAAACTAAACTTTGGAGTATACATTTGATATTTTGAAGTATAGAATCGGTAATTTTCTATTATACGGGCCCCTTCCAAAAAATTAAAAAAAAAAAACCATAGATAGTGGGTGCTTCAACATACATTTGGGTATAAAAATTATGTTGGGGACGCTCTTAGTTTAGTCACAATAAATCTTTAAAGTTTGGCCAAATTCCCATACAAAATCCGCAGCAAACACGCACACTGACAAATTATGAATGCACAAAATTCAAGCGCGTGTCTGTGTGATCGTCGCGGTACAGTGGTCTACGAAGCTTAAAATTTGTGTCAAATTGTGCTTAGCGTAAATACAATATATGTCGACACTTTGCACACTTTGAATACATTTATGCGTGAAATATAAATAAAACAAACTTAAAACAACTTAAAATACGTAGTAATTAACGACTTTTTTATTTAAAAGAAGAATTAATTAGGACTACTTAAAGTAGTCGCGCGCGCGCGATTTCTTTTTTCAAAAAAAATTTTCGCCTTCGGCGCTGCTTTTAACTCTTCCTGACCTTATGATCACAGCAATAATCTTCTCTTACCTCATCAAACTGTATGTTCTTTACTATAAAATTCTCCTTATAATTTGTATAATCATGTTTATTACTACGTATTTTTCGTTGTCAACTTTTCGTTTTATTTATATTTCACACATAAATGTATTCAAAGTGTGCAAGCTTCACAGACCACTGTACCGACCCGGAATTAGGCAAAACTTTAAAGATTGATTCTGACTAAACTAAGAGCGTCCCCAACATAATTTTTTTACCCAAATGTATGTTGAAGCACCCCCTATCTATGGTATTTTTTTTGTAATTTTTTGGAAGGGGCCCGTATAATAGAAAATTACCATAGAATCTATTCTAAACTCGTTATACTGCTTGAGTATACTTTTAAGACAACGCGTAGAAAGGTTAAACTCTTGTTTTTTTTGTTGGGTGTACAGTTGGTACTTACTCTAGATTACAAAATAAAATAAATAAACAATTGTAAACATAATGAAGTAGTTCTCACGTTTACAACCATCCCATTTCAGTGCATAATTTACGAGGCAAAGGTCTTCTATTATTTTGAGTGTAACGAAAGTGTCCTTGAATAATTTTCCGCACGTTCCACACAAACAGTTTCAAGCTCAATTTGCGTAAAAAACAAAAGCCAAAAAAACGACACTTGACTGGAGGGCAGCACGTTTGATCGAGTGACGAAGATAAATGATGATATAAGCAGGTCCGTAACGCCCCTTTTTTCACACATCCTTGAGGGACAAGATGGATGATATTCAAGTCAAAACATTCTAGTTTTTATGCCAAGAGAAAATGCTAAGCAACATATGTATGTTGATGTAACTTAACTATAGTTAAGTGATATTTGATTAAGTGGGTGCGAACTTAATAATATAAATGGGCAACTAATCATTCTCATTAAACAGGTTAAATGTATAAACATTAAATAAACGTAAAATACATGGGCTTACATGAGATTAGCTAAGATTCCTTAATTCCTAGAATTTGTAGAGAGCACAGACAGGCAACGAGAAAACTTAGATTTGCATTCATCATTATGTATCAAATCACCCACAAGAACTATTTGGGTTTGAGGTTTTTTACTATCGAAAATCCATCGAAACCGAAATACACTCATTATGTTTTTTTATCAACCATGACGGTTTAATCTCTATAGAAAATTATAATTGGTACCCTTTAAGGTAATACTCTATGAGGCCTTAAGAATACAACTTAAAAAGTTTTTATAAATGGAATGTTCTGAATTTAATATTTTATTTTAATGAATACTTACAAGACATCAAAATACCGGCAGCCTTTTAGTTACAATTTACTTTAATAATAGATATTACAGAACTTCACGGTCGATGAATATGAAAAAATTGCCCAAGGTATGTAATTACAAAGTTAATTATGGGTATCAATTTATCGAAATGAAAAGCGGCCTGAATGGGCAGAGCATAAATTTTTTAATGACAAGAAACAAGTCATAAAAATAAAACAAAAACAATGGTATAATAAAATGAAACTATAAAGAGACACTAATAATTATATTCCAAAGTGGTTAAAATATATTAAACTTCA
This sequence comes from Drosophila tani, assembly GCA_008042535.1. Classification (NCBI taxonomy): domain Eukaryota; kingdom Metazoa; phylum Arthropoda; class Insecta; order Diptera; family Drosophilidae; genus Drosophila; species Drosophila tani. The sequence goes on along the minus strand of VNJO01005889.1, from coordinate 2,006 downwards.
ATGTATCAGTAAAAAAAGTAGCTGTGTTGATTTAATCTATGATTCATAAGTCCTGCGGTTAGCTTTTCCACCACAATGTCATGCTGAAATAATATATTTTATTAGTTTTTGTTCCAGATTTCGCCATTAATCACTTACATCATATGAATCAAGATTGATTCATATTAGAGCAGTCAGTGAGAAAGCCATAGGGTGCAATGTGGTTAGACTTCTGATTCCGTAAGAATTTACATGCATTCAATGCGAAATTGTAGAGGAAGGCGCTGGTACAAGGCCATATTAACCTGTATCTCATCTTGAGAGATAATATAATTCTGTCAAAGATTTCCCATACATATCTTAATGTCGGTAAATGTTTGCAGGAGCTTGATCCTTGCGGAAAAGTATTTGCAAAAGTATATTCGAAATGAAAGAATCCCTTGCGGAGAGACTCACAAGTGACGTTCGTAAACTGAAGAATGAACCTAAAAATATGTTATAATTTTTGCACGCGTTTTGTTTATTTATTTGAGAAACTTAAAAGTGCTTCTTTGGCAAAATATACAGTCACCAGGAAGGCAACGAGAAAATGGAGCTGTTCCTTCATAACATAGTATTCAAAGGTAAAAAAAAAATTGATATTTATTTAGGGCTCTTGGGCTTGACACAACCAAAAACTCTTTAAAACTTATTATGACCCAACAAGTTTACTCTTTTGGTTCCTAATTAGTGAAAAAGTGAAAATAAACCTTAGTTAAATATCCCGTGCGATTAAATCGGGTATTTTCCCTCTGATAGGGAAAAAAAATTGTTAAAATGGTGCTCTTCTGTAAGCTTATCTATCCAAATATCACCCTAAATATTAATTTTTTCAGTTTCTATGCCAATCCATGCTAAATAGAAGGGTAGAACAACTGAACACCAACTAAATTAAACACTTTCCATATTTTTTAAACCTCTTTTGACAACTTCCTTACACGTGACCTCCTAGTTCATAATTCAAACATACTCATTCCAGAGCTCCCGGAAAATGATTACGAATGCCGACCCGACGGTAACCGAAAACTCCGAACTTTGAACTGCACTTGCACTGCACCTACACACATATTCGAGACACGAGCTGCCGCTGCCTGTGGCTGAATCCTTTAGAATCCTCTGGTAAAATGAATAATTAATGTCGCAACTGTTCTGTGGTTTTGTCCTGTGGTTGCCAAGGACCAACACACACACACACCCACACAACACACATGCCACACATTTGGGTGCCTGTGGGCGGCAAGAGATACTAATTGCATTTTCGCATCTATTGGATGCGACGGGGGAAAAAGGGGTTTGCTCGGATGATGATTCATTGACTTTGCGGGGGCTTACTACATAGGTAATGTATGGCAAGGCAATTCTTATTGAGCATATTTCAATTAACTCCAGGTGCGATTTCTGTATGGATTGGGAATTTGAGTGCCATAAATGAACCATTCAATAGCTCAAAATTATATTTGCGGTGTGATTTTATATTTCAATTTACAGAACAGAATGAAGATATACTTAACATTTCCTTTTTTTTTATAAAGTTATGGCTATAAGGATTTACACTAAATCTTTCAGTTAAAAATGTTAGATTTTGTTTAAAGTTTAAAAGGGTTTTAGGGGAAGAAATTAAAGTTTACTATGATAATTATATTAAGATTACGACATATAGGTTCGTATAACACTGTGTTTACCAGTTTTGCCTTTTAAAAATAGAATAACCCAAAGATTCAAAGATTACCTCCTCGAAACCTTGATTTCTTAAGTTAGAAGGGTAATAAAACATCGTTTTACGAGGAATTTAATTTAATTTTACTAGAATTTAAACATCTAATAGGAAACAATGGACTTAGAGATATAATTACCTAAGAATCCTTACAGATAGTCAGTTTAAAGATTATACAAATAAGCTAAAGAACGTCAAAAATGATAATTTATTAAATAAAATTTTAAAACTAGGATATAATATTAAAATATTCTTTAAAAATACCTAATTTTTA
>VNJO01005888.1:0-21330 GCA_008042535.1 Drosophila tani | reverse complement strand
CAATTATAACGTCCGCGTAAGATAGCGCTATATCGGATATTTGATTAATGATATCACTCGTGTCAATATTTTTATGAGGTCTATATACGCAGCCAACTAGAGCCTTACCACTATTTGTATTTAAAAATTCAAGGAATAAATATTCGATCGGACTATCAAAGGGTTGCTTACACAGTACACGACATTTAATTTGTTTATTTACGTATATTGCAACACCGCCAGCACGGCCTAGTCGATCTGATCGGAAAACATTAAAACCGTCACAAGATATTAGCAAATCATTAAAACCAGATTTAAACCATGTTTCCGATACACAAACTACGTCAATGCTTGAATTTACCATAAGATATCTAAATTCATCTATTTTATTTACTAAACTTTGAGCGTTTATATGGCAAACCTGCAGGCCGGCTTTCTGACTGCTAAGTATTCTAAGCATACTATGGCTATTTTCTCTGGAGCTCACTACATTGCTAAGCATTTAATTTGTTTGTAAGTTTTTAAATAGTTCTGAAAAATACACTCGCAAACAAAGAATAAAAGAATATTTAGGTATGGAACTTTTACTAAAACTAACGTATTAAATTTTAAACATTCAATTAAATTTATGGATTTATTTTTTATTCTACTTGCGAAAGCGCCGATCATCAGCAGTGGTCATCTCAGTTGGCAAAAGGTCTTGCTGGAGTAGTGAAAGTTTTTGCATGCTCTCTGAGCAAATTACATCGTCTCTCCCGCTCACTCGTACATGCACCAGTCCACGACGAGAGAATACTGCCGAAAGAAGCTTCTGTATCTTCATCCGCATTGCCTCTTTGAATATTTCGTAGTTCTCCTTTGACAGTTGTTCGTTGAGGTAGATCGGCGTAGGCGAGCCCATGCCCAGCATATTTAGGCACAGTTGTTGTTTGTGGACTCGCCTGTACTCGCCAGCCGCCCGCTGCAGTGAGATTTTTTCCCGCAAGTGCTTAAATTTTATTATTATGGTCGGGTCAACCACAGTGGTTGTGGGATTTCGCATTTTTACTTTGAATATGTCTTTCAGTTTCGGTGCCGGTGTAACACCCAGTGCAAAGGAAAGTGAATTAAAAATTGTTTTTAACGTCTCCCCTTCAGTAAACGGGACCCCATGCAGCCGGAGATCACAAGCCACATTTGAATTTTCTTGGTACGCCAACTTCGATTCCAGGCTACCGACATGCTGCTTTAGTTGATCTAGATCAGCAGCATCGCGTTCAAGCTGTTCCACGCGTTCAAGTAGCTGCCGCATATCTTCCGTTATTCCCTTTAGCTTATCATTGAACACGGAGACGATTCGCTCTTCAGCCTCACTGATCTTGGCTGTTATTAGATGAGCGTGTTCTTCAAACCGCTGATTTATCAGTAAGAGAAGTTGAGGCTCTGGTACTTCCGATGGCCTTCCGGTCTTGATTTCACCAGAGGTGTTTTCACGCTGTCGTTTGGAAACAGGTGCCATATCGAGGATTAAAAAAAACGTATTCGTTGTTGAACAGTGTAATTGAGTGTTTTATATTGTGGACTGATTTCTGTTTTCGACTATTGCTTTGTGTTTTCTTTGAGTTATTTTTGTATGTGTATATTGTCAGTGTGACTCTCTTTAGTGTGTGTGGTGTTTTGTATTTCTTTGCACTTTTCCAAGCTTGGCTTGCATAAAATTAATCAAAGATAAAATCAAAGATAAAATCATAGAACCTTCAGTCTCAGAATATAACAGTCCATTATTAATTGTACCCAAAAAATCACTACCCAATTCAACCGATAAAATATGGCATTTAGTAATTGAATACCGCCAAATTAATAAGAAAATCTTATCCGATAAATTCCCATTACCTAGAATAGACGATATTCTCGATCAACTAGGCAGAGCAAAATACTTTTCATGCTTAGATTTGATGTCAGGATATCATCAAATAGAACTCGAAGAAAACTTTCGAAATATAACGTCATTTTCCACGAGCCATGGCTCTTATCGTTTCACGCGATTACCTTATGGCTTAAAAATAGCGCCAAATTGATTCCAAAGAATGATGAATATTGCATTTTTAGGTATCGAACCTTCACAAGCATTTTTATATATGGATGACCTAATTGTCATCGGTTGTTCAGAAAAGCACATGATTAAAAACCTTACAAACGTTTTTGATTTATGCAGGAAACACAACCTTAAATTGCACCCAAAAAAAAGCTATTTTTTCAGACACAAAGTAACCTTTCTTGGACATAAGTGCACTGACAAAGGTATTCTACCAGACAACAAGAAATATGATGTCATAGAAAAATACTCAGTCCCAACGGACGCAGACAGCGCTAGAAGATTCGTTGCATTCTGCAATTATTACAGAAGATTTATTAAACTTTTTTCGATTTTTCACGACATATAACGGGATTATGCAAAAAGAATGTGAAATTCGAATGGACAAATCAATGTATCTAAAAATACAACTGATGAAACCAACATTATTACAGTACCCCGATTATAATAAAGAATTTTGCATAACAACGGATGCAAGTAAACAAGCATGCGCAGCCGTCTTAACACAAGAACATAATGGAACGCATCTACCAGTAGCATACGCATCACGTTCATTCACAAAGGGAGAAAGTAATAAAAACACGACAGAGCAAGAACTAGCAGCTATACATTGGGCAATTAAACACTTTAACAAATATAATTGCCTAAGCAATCTATAGAAAAAGCTTCAAAGCCCTACATATATGAAGTCATTAAAAATGATGAAGTACGTAAAGTATTGACTTTCATGTAAATAATAATTTCTGTTTATTTAAACACGGAAAGAAAATTACAGCAAGATGTGATGTTAACGATTTGTATACTAATGGAACCATTGATTTAGGTCAATTCTTTCAAAGGCTTGAAAAGCAGGCCGGTATTACCAAAACAGCCAACTCAAAGTGGCACCGTGGGAAAATATCTTTGAACATGTTTCAACTAGAATATGAACCAATTGATAATTTTAAAAATATGGGCAATAGAATATTGAAATCATTGAGAGTAGCGCTCCTCAACCCGGTGACCCTAATAAAGAATACCAAAGAAAAATAACCAATATTGTCTACATTCCATGATGATCCAATACAAGGAGGCATTAAAAAAACCTTGGCCAAGCTCCAGAGACACTATTACTGGAAAAATATGCCTTAAGACATGAAAGAGTACATAAGAAAATGTCCTAAATGCCAAAAGTCTAAAGTCAAAAGACTAAACACACTAAGACCCCATTAACCATAACCGAAACTCCACAAAGAGATTTCGGTAGGCTAATTGTGGATACAATTGGTCCACTACCAAAATCGAACAATGGCAACGAATACGCAGTAACACTCATATGCGATTTGACTAAATATTAAGTAGCCATACCAATACCAAATAAAAATGCAAAAACAGTAGCTAAAGCTATTTTTGAAGAATTTATTCTGGAGTACGCTCCAATGAAGACGTTCATTACGGACATGGGAACAGAATACAAAAACTTAACAATTACAGACTTGTGCAAGTATTTAAAAATGGACAATATAACATCTACTGCACACCACCACCAAACATTTGGAAGAGTCGAAAGAAGCCATAGAACCTTTAATGAATTCATTCGACTCTACATTTTAGTAGATAAAACTGATTGGGACGTATGGCTCCAATATTTCGTATACTGTTTCAATACGACACCCTCTATGGCACATGATTATTGTCCATATGAGCTAGTTTTCGGTAAGGCATCAAACTTACCAATTCAATTTAATAGGATAGATAGAATAGAACCACACTACAATGTAGATGACTATGCTAAGGAATCTAAATATAGATTAGAAATAGCTTATAAAAGAGCTAGAATAATGAAACTGGACATAAGTTAGATTTCAAATATACAGAGCCCTACAATGTATACGACATCGAAGAAAGAGATAACATCATAATCTCTGATGACAGAAATAAAAAACAAACAGTTCATAAGGATAGGTTAAAGAATTCTCATACATAATTTTCAACTAAATTAATATCAATGGTCTGAGCAACCAAATAAGTTATAAAAATATATGCCAATATAAAATATAAATTAATACCAATTTTTCTGATTAAAAAAAACCAATTTTGTTGCAGTGTTTACGTAAACTCAAGGCATGCATACACTTGCATGTACATCCAACTCTCTTGAGCTACCCGCTGTCAGCAGCGAGGGGCACATATATATATATGATATACATAAGGCAGCCGCTCCGCTGCCGGCGTTCTCGGCAGCGCAGTTGCGCGGCCCTAGATATAAAATATATTTGTCAGAGACACAGAAACGAATTGACAGTCGGAGCGGCATCACTGCTGCCCGACCCTATAAATGAAACCTATTTTAAAACTAACTAAATATTCTAATTACTAATGGAATGGTAACCCAACAATACCTCCCGCTTCTGAATTTGCATCAGCCTTGCTTGTTGATTGTTCCAAATTGTCGAACATGTTTGCTCTGTATTTTTCGTATGTGTCGTAGAACTTGGTATACTACGTGGTTCTATATTTTTCAAAAATATTGAGATGATTCGTCGCAAACCGATTCCAAGCGTCATCGATGGTGGCCAATTCAGTTTGATAATACGTGGGTTTTTGTTTCCTCTCAGCAGAATCCTTTTTGTAGTGGCGGATATACTACGAGATCTCTTGACTGATCCTTTCTTGCAAGTCTAACGCATCTGCGACTGCTGCTCTTCCATTGTATTAGTCATTATAGTGTTACTTCACTAGTGACCCGTTGGGAGTGTTTTATTCGCTTCAAACAGCTGGATACGCTCCTGCTCGCAACTGTGGGTGGTCGAAAAAGTTGAACAATGACTTGGAAGATTTCTTCACAGTGTCGCCTCGTTGACAACTTTGAGAAGTGTGTCCAGGATGTTTTCCCGTAGGGATCACCGAATGTGATCAACGGGTAGAAATCTGAGTTCTGAACCCAAAAGATATTGCAATCCTTCAATGTGTCGCCTGATTGACAACTTTGAGATTGTGACCAAAGAATGATTGAAATCTTTTAAAGGTCGGATGTTTCCTGTGATTCGGAACGGCTAGAAATCTGAGTTCTGAGCCAAAAGATGATTGAAATCCTTCAAATTTCTAGAAATTTTCATAGGTGCCTGGCATACAGTCCATAATCTGTCTGCCTTGTGTCGCCGCAACTAGAACATGAACCAGTTGGACTATGGATGGTGTATATGAGGGTCTGAAGACACAGCGACAGCCTATGTTTAATGCAGGGAAATGAGTAACGCTCGCGATATGGTCAAAACAATTACTGATTTTTTTGGATAAACTTAACAGTATTTATAGCTACACAAATATAAAGAGTATGCTTATGTCAACGAAATTATGTGTAAAGAGAAATGAGAGTGAACACGTATGATAATGATTATATATTGTTTTTTTTTACTGATAATGATAAATTTTCGAGTAATAATAATAAATTATTAACAATAATTATTAAAAATGATTTCAATTTTTTTTTTGTGTACTGAAAATAAAAATTATTTGCGAATTACAGGCTCATTATGAAGTTTTTAGCTGACTTTACTGCAAATCTTTTTACAAAAATCCTAATCCAAAGATGTAACCTGTCAAGCGAGTCGGTATCTAAGTTACTTTTTGTAAAATTAAACTCCAATTAAAAAATAAAAACCGAAGCTAAATGTTCTAAAAACCGAAAAGGTTTTTATTTTTTTCGGGTCGTTTCATTTCTCAACTTCAGCATTCTCCTTATGTTTATGTTTGGTTTCAAATTTTGTATAAGGATATGAAAAATATCGGTGAATTCTCAAGCACAGGAGATTAGGAGATGATTTTTTTTGAGCAAAAAAAATCCTTTATAGTAACGTATTTAATAAAAAAGTAATGGACTTTTGGTAAATATATTCTAGCCCAAGTTGTTGCCGAAATCGATAATTATCGACGAAATCTTAATTTAGAGATCATTTTTATATTGAGCGAAATAATGAAAATCATTAGTAATTATTTCATTAATAGAAAAAGCAGGGGCTTTTGGTAAAATTATTTTAACCCAAATTGTTGCCTAAAAATCCTTTTACAAATTACGAAATAATAACAATGAAAGTCTACACAGAAGATTAGAATTTAAAGATTTTTATTTTGAGCGGAAAAAATATTTTATTTTATTAATTAATTACACAGGTCGACAAAAATAGAAATTTTTACACCCCTTGATTATGATCGGTACATTACTAGTCTGAAACTGAAAAAATTTTTGCAATCAATGCTAATCAATGGCATTTTTATTTGTCGAACAGTGTTATTTATTTTATAAAAAACCTTCCGCTTTTGGTAAATATATTTTAGCCTAAGTTGTTGCCCTAGGATCCTTTTACAAGGACACCAAATAATAACGACGAAATCTTAAGCACATGATTTTGGTATATTCCCAAAGTAAGTGGTTTCTTACCACCTATCTTAACAGCCCTTATAAATTGTTGACGTTTAGCCAACAATGCTTTAAAGCAGAGGTTAGACACAGATACACACAGTTTTTTAGACCGTATGTGAGTGAAGCCAACAGACCCGAATGATTCTGACAGACCCGATCGATTAGCCTCTCTGCTGCTGCGAGAACCGAGCAATTGTGTAGAGCGCAAAAACATATATATACAGAGCCGTTTTTACCTAGCTGCGAAGCTTGCTACGACAGCCTTATAAATCCGGAACAAACACGAAGATCTTAAGCGCAGTCAGATTTTTTTTTGTGTGCACAGTTTATATGAAGCGGCCGACCCCGGCTTTAAAGTTCACTCTACTGTAATTTTAATACCCCGTACCCATAGGGTACAAGGGTATTATAAGTTAGTGCCAACCGAGAATGTATGTAACAGGCAGAAAGAGGCATCTCCGACCCCATAAAGTATATATATTCTTGATCAGCATCACCAGCCGAGTCGATTTAACCATGTCCGTCTGTCCGTCTGTCCGTCCGTGTGAAACAACAGATCTCAGAGACTATAAGAGCTAGAGTTAACAACATTGAAATCTGCTGCACGCAGATCAAGTTTGTTTTAAAATTTGGCCACGCCCACTTGCGCCCTCAAAAATCATAATAAACGTAAAATAGGCTATACTCCATATTTTCGGGTTAAAGTTAATAGATACAATAAATTAATAAGATAGAGGGGACGTTTCCTGAAAATTTTAGTAAAATCGGATGATAAACATGGGAGATATTAGCAATATGGTTAGAAAGTATACATATTCTTGATCAGCATCACCAGCCGAGCCGATTTAGCCATGTCCGTCTGTCCGTTTGTCCGTCCGTCTGTCCGTGTGAAACAACAGATCTCAGAGACTATAAGAGCTAGAGTTACCAAATTTGGTAACAACTTTGGAATCTGTTGCACGCAAATCAATTTTGTTGGCCACGCTCACTTCCGCCCCGAAAATAGTAAAAAACTTTATATACCGGCAGGCTCCGGTTTTCACTTTTTTTTTCGTTTTCGTTTTTGGGCGAAAACGTACGTTTTCGTTTTAGGTGTTCCGGTTTTCACAAACTTTTTGTATGACTTTTATACCTTTTTTTATTGGTTAAAATTCCATTTAAACATTAAAATAAACTAGTTTATTTAATTAAACCTTATTTAATCCTCCTTGATCATTATTAAAGCCCACCTTTTAATTTTAGAAGCATTTAGACCAAATTTTTTTGTTCCACCAACAGTACGGCAGCACTGTCAACCAAAACGAAAGTTGCTGTTGCCGACGGCAAATATTTTGTTGGCAAATTCGAGGTGGGGTCAGAAAAGTATTATTTAAAAAGTAAATACGAATTAGATTGATCTACTGATGGTGTGAAATGAACATCAATAGACCAATAGAAAACGAAAACGAGAGAATCTTGTGAAAGTGAAAGCCGGAGCCTGCCTGATAAGCTATTGACGTAATTTTTGGTTTAAATTAAATAGATAAAATAAATAAGTAGGCATTTGCCGACGTTTTCTGAAAATTTGAGTAAAATCGGATGATAAACATGGAAGTTTTTAAACAATACAGTTTCTGTGTATGCTTCTTCTTCTGAGCGGCCGTAAAGCGAAAAAAAAGTGTTGAGTGCTTTCGGGCGCAGTATTGATTCGTAATGCAGCTGCAGAATTTGTATTTTTTTAACGTTGCACAACATGTTTTTAGCAACATTTGTCAACATTTTGTTTTTTGCGTGTCCGTGTGCTATTTAGTTTCCCGCTCAATGCTTTGGGTACAGGGTATCTCACAGTCGATCACATTCGACTGTAGCTTTCTCACTTGTTTTTTATTGTTGGACCTTGATGCACTGCGGTCAGTACACTCAAATGGCCGTTTGAAACCAAGCACTTGTTTGTTAGGGTTAGATGTTAATAGGCGCGAAAAAAAAGTATAGATTAAAGAATGCGAGGAAACAACCCTCCACCATATACTATAGACTGATAGCACGCAGCTCGATTGCTATCTTGCATGTGTATTAAGTGGGTCAGGATTAATGTTTTTAGATTGGGAAGGCTATCTACAAATGAGGTTATTTTGTGCAAATCATTATAATTTACACATAGTACTCCAAAGGGTTAATACATTTCAAACGAGGTTCTACAGTGGAACAAAAATAAAAGAAAATAGGATCTAGTGGTTCTACATGGTACGTTGAAATTCAACTGCCCCAAAAGATCGGTGCTCTCAACCTCAACACGGATCAGGTTATACATAAAGACAGTGCCTAGCACCGTTCTACGGTTTGCTAGGGAAGGTAGGTTTGTTAGGAGAAGTCTACTAGAATAAGAGGGCAACCTAAGGTTTGCATCCCAGTTTAAGCCACGAAAAGCGAAAAGTAAAATGTTCTTTTGAACTGACTCAATGCATTTGCTGTGGACGTCCCACTGGGCACTCCAAACGCAAGATTCATATTCTCAAATAGGACAAACTAACGAAATGTATAAACTCTTCGTGACGTAGGGGTCATCGAAATTTTTCGACCACCGTGTAATAAATTCAAGCACATCCCTGGCGTTATTCACAATGCACGAAATATGAAATAATAAACTCAAATTTAGGATCTAGGTGAATCCACGAATCGTCAACTAGAGTGATTCTTTCCAAAGAGCAGCAGTTCAGCGTATAAGTTGAAATCTTGGGAGAGACACGTGAGAATGTCATGAGCTTGCATTAGGAGCCATACAGGTTTAATAAGTTTGCATTTTTGAAAGTTATTAAGATCTGTTTGTAAATCCGACTGGCTAGCGCAGTACTTGTATTGCACGCAAAGTTTAACGTCGTTAGTCAAAACTTTGGGCAGGTTGTTAATAAATAATGTTAAAAATAAGGGACTCAGGTGGCTCCCTTGCAGGATACCAAAGGTCACCCGGTGAACATTTGACAAGTTGTTTTTAAAGAGGACCTTTTGCGTCATGCCATTTAGATAACTAGAGATGCACATAAGAAAATCTACAGGAAAACCCATGAATGGAGTCAAATGCTTTACTGAAATTAGTATAGATCACATATTTCTGCAAATTTTGTGGAAAGCCACTTATAATAAAAGAAGAAGAAGGTTAATTGTTGTTAATCTTCGTAAATAAATTTTATAAAAAAATTTTGGCATGGAGAAATTACTGATCTACACACGTGCTGCAAATGTGAGTAATAACGTTATCGAAAAGTTTTGGGATGGCTGACAACTTAGAGATTCCTCTATAGTTGTTAGCATCCACTTTGCTACTTTTTTTGTGGAGATAATTGACGAATGATTTGAATGAAATTGGGAAGTTTCTTAGGATAAGGTACACTATTTAATAATTGGCTTGAAACGTTTACGATCGAAAATAAGTGAGCTTTCGCTTAAGCTAGGACTGAAGATAAAGTTTGATTTGGCCATGTTATAAGAATAGGATTGTATTAAATCGGATGTCGGAGATTAAGTAGTTAAAAAAAACTGAGCAAAGAGATCGGCAATTGCCAGATCATTGATTGCTTTCGTATTTTCAAATGAAAGCGAGGAAGGGTGTGTAAAAGGCTAACCTTTAGTGTTCCGAAAAATTAATTAAACCTTAATCCATTTCTATTAGTAACTAATTTTATTTATGACCGAAAATAATTTCTCGCCTGTCAGAGAAAAAAATGTAAACGTAGAGTGCTTTCTCTTTCTAGCACGACTCTCTGAGAGCAGATCGAGGGAGCTCTCAATTTATCGTCCTTGTCAAAGCTGATAAGATTACCTTGTATAATTTTATCATGGCTGCGAGAACAGAGCAATTGTGTATAGGCTACTCGGTAGCTTCTCTGCGGTATTAATATACGAAGCGGTTTTTAAATAGCTCCGAAGCTTGCTACGACAGAGCTGATAGTGTCAGTGTGCCGACAGCGCTGCCTGAAATTTTTTTCTTATGCACAGTGGTCTGGTCTAAACTCCCCACAACTGTTCGATCGCCAGGTATGTCTACATTATTTGTTCTCATTGCTTGCCGATCTAAAATATTATTTTTACCTGGGTTATATGCTCGCTGATCTAGCTGCGTGTTCAACATTTGTTTTAAAAACATTTTAACGTAATGGATTTCTTTTTCTGAACGGATTTAAAGAATTTAGATATGTTTGTTGACTTTGAACCATAACATTATAAATTATATTAGGGCATTTATAGAATATAAATCAGAGCACATTTAATGAAACTCAATCAATAATATCACTATGTATACCCCTATAAAATATGTAATTTGAAACGATTTATTTAATAATAATTATAATATATATATATAGATGAAAATACTACATTAGTATATTAGTCCATATTAGTATTTTAATAAATTAGGATATTGGATGTATTAGGATATTAGTATTGTTAGTGAGAGAGAGGATTCCTTTTTTATTACCTCCAGCTTGAGCTGGTCAGAGTAACAGTTCAAAAGTTGCTGTTTTTTGTGTGTTCAGTATATTATTGTTGTTTTTTCTGGAACGGCTGCATGTGAAGTCGAATCTGTATTTATATGCTACTGTACTCCACTACATACATAGATGCTTTTGACTAGTGCAATAAATATAAGTTTACCCTTGTCACACTAGGATATTAAGAAATAAATAAATAAATTTAGATTTAAAAATGGTTGTTTTAAACATGGATAGATCAACTGGACGGCTGATGCTGATTAAGAAAATAAAAGATAACATTTCTCAAACTAATCGAATATAAACATTATACAACAAATGTATTGAAAAATATTTTATGAAGTGTTTAGCTGAACACACATTTTTTAAGCTAGTTGATAATAACATTATAGCACAAATGTATTGAATAATATTTTATAAAGTGTTTAGCTGTACACATTGTATTTTATACATACGTACCAGTGGAATAAGAAAGAGCTCTTGAGCAACATTCAATTAGTAAAATCAACAGTTTCACGTTCCAAATCATCTTTTCAACGTCTTTATCATCAACGACTAAATATAATATACGTAGTCTGAAAGAAAAAATTGTGTACATATTTTTTACTTTTTTACTATTTTACAGTCATTTATATCGAGCTGCAGCTCATATACAACCTTACGTTCTAGGTGTTTTATTTGCTAGCAAATTATGTTTCAAAAGCCACATCTCGGTTACAATTGGCAAGGCTAGGGGGGTTTTAGCCTTCATAAATCGTTGGGCCAAGGAATATTACGATCCATACACAAACAAAACTTTATGTTTCCATGGATCACTCTATTTTGTGAGGGTGAGAGGTATTTTGGTTTCGCCAACATAACATATGTTAAATATTTAACATAACATAACAACCTTACCATACACACTAAGATAGAAGCGACTGTAAGCGGCATGTAAGACGACTACACCTTAAAATCGTTAAGAGCTTTAAACATACTTCTTGCGATCTATCGATAGCCATGATGTAATCCAGATCACTGCTGATCGAGAAACGGGTCGTGCGAATTTATCCAGGTCAATCACCCGCCAAGCCAATGCCGTGTTTCACAGCTGATCCCTGGACAGTGTTGTAAACTCTACTATGCAGCTGTCAAACCAACACATGCCAAGTCGAGCTTCGTTTCCTTTTCGCCCTCATCTTATTCTCTTGAAACTGGTGCGCAGATAAACATCTAAAGTTGGTTACATAAATAAAATGGAATCTCGCTGTGTACCACGCCACGTGCCATTCATTCGAACCTCGCTATAATTTTGGGTCATATTCCCCAACGACGAATGACAATATAGAACTGCGTGAGAGTACTGGGAAACATCTATAGAGTTTGTGAATTAAACTATTCCGTTTGTCCGGGTATAAATTTAGTGAAAATATGAGATCGAAGAAATAACCTCGGTTTTCTAATTGGATTCTCTTGGCCGACTCGCCCTAGTGAGGGGTGGAAAATTTTTATATCGCGAGCCGGCGCAACCAAAACAAGTGGCAGCGGATAGGAATAACGGTCCCGTTCTTTTTCTTGGCCACACCGCCAGCCCCCTCGTGTCTGGTCGCGGCTGCTTGACCACCGTTCTTTATTTTGACCGCCCCTCCTTTCTACTGGCCACGGCTGCTGAGTGACGCACACCGACGCAAACATACACGTCATATTTCGAGGCTGGCAAAACGAAAGAGAAAGAAGTCGCCATAAGGCAAATACCCCTAGGAGGTTCACCTGCGAATGTTGCGAGCTATACCTAGCTCTCCTTCTCGAACTTATGTGCAGCTAACTCACGACAGGATCATACATATCTTTTCTTTATTCCCATTTGTTTACATTTTTATATTCTGTATATATAAGTGGGAAATTGTGCTTATACGCCAATTTTGATTTCATCTGGTGCTGACGAGTTTTGGTTGACCATATATGCATTCCACTTCTACTTTTCTTAGCCAAGGTCACCGAGAGGTCCACGGGCCCGTCGACATCGGGGGACTCGGTCGTAAGTACGGCATAGCCGATACATACATGTGTGAGAAATCATTGTCAGCACACATTAAAGGCGGGTACATCGCTCTATATTAGCTTAATTCATTACTTTCTTACTTTTCTAAGCTTTAAGAACTACTCTCACGTATGCAACAGAATTATCTTGAATTTTTATGCATAACCCTAGAATTAATTGCACATAATCTTTGGAATACTCTCTCGTTAACAAAAAACACCTCCAAGCATTTCTCTTAGATTCCGAAACAAGTACCGTCTAGAAACCTAGGAATTGCCATCATCAAATAGATAGGCAACTAGAAAATAGACAGTAACAAGTATTTACATCAAACAAAAATTTTAATTTGGATCTGGTTGGAAGTTTGCGTTTGTCAACGAGAAGACAGCACACCACCAGAAAACAGTTTAATATCAAATCTTTGTAAAATTGAGAAGTTCATGATATATAGGGCATGTTCCTCTTTTACGAAGATTGGAGTTCGCTAAACTTTTATATAAAGAGGGTTTTTGGACATAAACACAAAATACCCTGAGGTGATGATACTTAAGGATAAGTCCTAACAAAATAAAATCTATATCTTTATTTAAACAAATTAAGAAAAAAAATTATAACTTATATTTGGTTACGAAACTACCTTCTTCTTCGTTAAACAATTTAGTTAATAACAAATGCGTAAATAAACTATATAAATGTAGGAGATATATCTTAAAGCCAAGCTCACAATATGTCTGTAAGGCGCAGAGTTGAAAATCTCGCAGCCGGTCCTACGGTCAATGAAGCGTTTTTCTGTACAATTTGTAATGAAGTCGACGCTAATGCCGAACAAATAAAACAAACAACACCATGTAGACATC
The DNA here is from genome assembly GCA_008042535.1 of Drosophila tani. Lineage (NCBI taxonomy): Eukaryota > Metazoa > Arthropoda > Insecta > Diptera > Drosophilidae > Drosophila > Drosophila tani. Next base: position 7,535 of record VNJO01005888.1, on the reverse strand, counting down.
AATTTCACAGAACGTGTTTATTCACTTGGTTGAAAACCAACGAGACATGTCCTTTGTGCCGACAGCACCTTACTCGAGTAGAAATAACAAATCAAGAGCCACTACCCATCGAAGCGAGAGCACAGCACGACAGGGCGTAGCTGCAAACCCCCAAGATATTACTGGAGATCATGTTCGACAAATAATAGCTAATTCTGTAGATAACCTTAGGGAAAACTTGGCCGCAACAATTGCAGATCAAATAAGCGCATCCCTAGCAAATATAAATTTTGCCCCACACGTGCGAGACGCTCTTGCGGAGCCTCAGCTAGAATGGGAACATGAATTACCTCACCTTTTGCCTCATATAAGTAACTTTCGGGAGAATACTCATAGAAATAACCCAATAGAAAGACCTGATAGAGTCTTTGGGGTAATTTCCAATTGACATTTGAAGTTCAGTGGTTCGAATAACGACATTCCTATAGAAGATTTTATTTATCGAGTTAATTGTTTGACATCGCAGTGCCTAAATGGAAACTTTGAGTTACTGTACCAGTTTGCAAATCTTTTGTTTGCGGGTCCAGCATTGACTTTCTATTAGCGAGAACATCGAACTTCAGTTACGATGACTTGGTTCAGTTTGTGCAATCATCTAAAAGATAGATATCAGGATCAGCGAACTGATATGGACATAAAAGACGCATTACGAAGGCGAAAGCAGGGAAGTAGTGAAACATTTGATGAGTTTGTAGATGCGATGCTCAACATCGCGGATGCCTTAAGAGAACCTTTATCAGACGTGGAAATAACCACCGAAGTAAGATACAACTTACGATCCGATTTGAAACACGAACTCCTTCGCAAGGAATGTCATAGGCATTAGGAATTCTTTAGGGGATTCCGGTCAAGACCAAATGTCCGTCCGAATCCCAGAAATGCCCTTAACGTTGTGCAGTGGGAGGAAGAAACTGTAGTAAATCCGGATGAGGGATCGCCAGAGATATGCGCCGTTCGCACTTCCGACAAAATTAAGTGTTGGAACTGCGATGAGACAGGACACAGATATCAAGACTGTCTGAAATTCTGACGCATCTTTTGTTATGTCTGCCTAAAAGAAGTAGAATATCTGGGATATAGTGCTGGAGGAGGAACTTTGCAAATTAATCCCGAAAAGGTTCGAGCAGTAGCCGAATATCCAGCCCCAAAAACCCAACGACAGCTTCGTAGGTTTTTAGGCATGACGGGCTGGTATCAGCGCTTTATAGCTCAGTATTCCACAGTGATCTTTCACTTGACGGAACTTCTGGGAAAAAAACCATTCGAGTGGAATGACAACGCTCAAGCTGCCTTTCAGGAAATAAAGTCTTGACTTTGCTCAGCTCCTTTACTGGTACATCCAAATTACACAAAAGCATTTATCGTACAGTGCGATGCCTCTCTTCATGGAGTAGGTGCCGTTTTATCTCAGTGTGACGAATCTGGCAATGAGAGACCTATTGCGTACATGTCCAAGAAACTTAATAAAGTGGAACGAAACTACACGGTAACCGAGCTCGAATGCCTTGCGGTCATTCTAGCCGTGAAAAAGTTTCGGATGTATATCGAAGGACACCCCTTTAAAATCGTCACTGATCATGCCAGTCTTCGCTGGCTGATGAACCAATCCGACCTCAGTGGACGATTGGCCAGATGGGCCATTAAGTTCCAGGGGTTTACTTTTGACATAGAGCATCGAAAAGGATGCGAAAACATTGTTCCCGATGCATTATCTCGATCATTCGAAGACGAGGTGCAGGTTGCCGCAATCGAAATCGAGACACTGCCCAGAATTGACTTAAATTCCACCGCTTTTCAATCCGATGAGTACTCAGCACTCAAAGAAAAGTTTCAGCGTGCAGACTTACCGGACTTTCAAGTAATATACAACTATTTATACAATAGCTTTCCTGCTTTCCAACTTCAGAAAACCAGGATGAAGATTGGAAATTATTCGATCTATCAGAGCCTCGGGAAGAAGTAATTCGCTCTAATCACGACCAACCATCGTCTGCTTATTGCGGAGTCGCCAAATTTTTAGAGAGAATTCGGCGTAACTTTTTCTGGCCTCGAATGGCTACCGACATGCGCGAATATTTAGGCAGATGTAAATTATGCCCGACCTGCAAATATCCGACCGTTGGTCTTAAAACTCCAATGGTATTTCAAGCAAGAGACCCTTTCAGCGGCTATACGTCGATTTTATAGGGCCTTTTCCACGTACAAAGAAAGGCAACATAGGAATATTTATAATACTGGACTACTTTTCGAAATTTACTTTTTTTAAGCCTGTTCGAAAATGTACTTCCAAAGTTATCATTGATTACTTGAGAGACGAAGTCTTTTCATGCTATGGCGTCCCTGAAACTATCTTCAGCGATATTAGAACGCAGTTCAAGAGTCATGACTTTAAAAACTTTGTTTCTAAATATGGTATTAAACATATGTATTGTAGTATCTACACAAATAACCAAAACCAACTGTACCAAGAGTACTTAAGGGATACACACTGCAACACTTTGTTGCAGTGTTTACGTAAACACAAGGCATGGTTCGAGCTGACCGTAACACGATCACCCGAGCTCTGCCTTGACGATCATAAATGCAGAAGTCAGCATTCCCATGACTGGACTTATGTATACCCTGCATGTACATCCAACTCTCTTGAGCTACCCGCTGTTAGCAGCGAGGAACACATATATATATAAGATATACCTAAGGAAGCCGCTCCGCTGCCGGCGTTCTCGGCAGCGTAGTTGCGCGGCTCTAGATATAAAATATATTTGTAAAAGATACAGAATTGAATTGACAGTTGGCGCGGCGTCACTGCTGCCCAACTAAATAAATGATAGTAATATATGCAACTAAATAAAAGCATTATATCAATGGAGTTTCAATCAACATGGCGACCGTGAACAAGGTGACAAAGTGACAAAGTGAAATAATTTGGCAACAATATAATTGGCAATTAAGCCAACACTAAACTTCAACTAAATGCCACTAAAGTGACAAAAATCAAAAACCAACAAAACAAAAAACTATGTCCTGTGTCAATCAATGAATTGCCTAAAAGCAAAAAAAAAAAAATACCTAAAAAGTGGGCCAAAAACTGAGCCACGTTAACCCGCCAAAAAAATTAAAAAAAAAAAAAAAAAAAAAAAAAACAGTGTGAGTGGCAATCCGCCCCTTACACCACCGATGGAGAGAGTTTGTAGAGCACTTATGAGCAACGCTGGACTAGAGGATGCTGAGTATAGGGCACGCCAGGAAAAGAAGAAGCCAGCAATTAAGAGGAAAAGGAGTGGACAAAGGATCAATCTCCTTGAAATTAGGAGATTAATAAAGGATTTAATAAAAATTGCGACCACAACCCAGGAGAAGGAGGCACACCAGAGGAACCTTGACGTCATCGAACGAGAACTTTGCAAAGTACCCCAACAAGGGCTGCATTTCTGCCAATGCCTGAGTTGCTATTAATTTTTAAAAAACTTCTAACTCAAGCCGATGCGCGAAAAACACTAACCACTGTTAGGCTTTTACTAAAAACATGTAACTGATATACAGAGCAAAATATTGTAAATCAGTTATATGCAAATTAACATAATTTTGTTTCTTCCACTTTTCATATCAATGAATATATACACTTAAAAAATGGGAAAACTCTTTAATTACAAAATTTAATTTTCTTTATGAGCCAATACAAATGGCAAATTAATACTAAATTCAAATTCAATTCTCTCTTGCCAACTGCTCAGATTCTTCTAATGAAGTCATATCTGCTAGATAGAAATTTCATGGTTGAAGTGAGAGGCGAGAAATCAACCATCAGACGCATAAGAGCTGGCGTACCTCAAGGTAGTGTATTGGGTCCTGTGCTTTACACCCTATACACCTCTGACATGCCAAATCCCAGTGGTCCGGGTACCCTCCTGGCAACGTATGCTGACGACACAGCCTTCATTGCTAACTCTTCGTCTCGGATTGAAGCTTACAGAATGACGCAAAACTTCCTGGAGCTCTACAGCGATTGGACGAATCGATGGAACATCTGCATTAACGGAAACAAATCTCAACACTGCAACTTCTCCCTAAGGCATCAAATCCTTCCTAGGGTTAAGTTCCAGGACACGCTCATCCCTCAAGCTCCTCAGGCACAGTACCTGGGTCTCATCCTCGACAAGCGGCTCACATGGAGGCAGCACATCACCAAAATTGCAGCCACATGTCGGAATAAGCTTAGGAAGCTCAATTGGATGCTTAGAGGAGGTAGTCAATGTAGCGTGTAACGTTCGACTGAAGTGTCCTAAATCGAGGAATCTGTACTTGCGGGGCACGCTATAGGGTCCGGCACTAACTCGTCGGCTTTGGGGGTGTTGTTCTTGCTTTATACAGATCCTGACACAATCTACACATTATTATTAACAGACCAAGAATTGAGCGTGCTTGCGACAAATCATAAGTTAGTTAACTAAACCGGAAGAAAATATAAATAAATTCGGAAACAGATAGAATTCGAAGACTTGAGAAGAAGAAAAGAAAGAGAGAAACCTTAAAGTAAGCGAAGACACGGATGTTGTTGTGCTCGCTTGTTGCCCACCCTACCTATGATCACCTGCCGCAAGAGCATGGCTCTGGTGACCCCTTATGTACCCTACGACCGTGAGAACATAAGCTGGGTTCAGTAGATTTTAGTTTTAAGCTTCCATTTTAATTATAATTTTAGTGAATAAGAACATAATTAATATTAGTAATAACTAGCATATAAGTTTTCTTTAAGGCTAAAAGATTTAGAATATTGATATGGCTTAGGTAGACTAATTGTGGAAATATATATATATAATTTTGTAGGATAATTCATGTTGCTCTTAAAGTTTAGAATTTCAATTTGTTTCAGTGTTTAATACTAATTTGTTTCTCTTGTTTCTATTTAATTGAGATTAATATAAATAATGATTTGACTGAACTCGAATATGATTTGACAGAACTCGAATATCAAATTCAAAAGTTAAATCTTTTTCATGTTCGCGCAAGTAATGAATATTTACGAACTAATGTTTATATTTATTAAATTCAGAAAAGATGCAAACTTCATAGTTAGAGCTCCTTAAGATTCGAGACTTATGTCTATTTAATTGGCCATTCAATCAAGAGTGTATGTTTGGTTTTCAGCAACAATAAAGGCGTTTAAAGAATATAAATAATATGGTCAAACTCACGGCCACTTATCCATCGACGAAAGATCGATCTCCCGGCGTTGGTGTGCTGGAAAAGAATTATGGCGCTTCACACCATAGGGCTACAGAAAACTCAAAACACTCGATATTTTGCAAAAACGATTTAAAGGAACTTTTGGCCAGTATGTATACCGATATCTTAGACGCGAAAATATAGTTATTTACATTAAGTTAAGTTAAGTTAATTAAGATTACACTCCATTATATTTACAGATCTTCCAGAGATATTTACACGGGATGTGGACTCTAATTGCATTTAAATTCGTTTACAAATTGTTGCTTTTAAATGAGGTCGATATGAGAAGATTAAACAAAAAGGCATTAGAGGGTTAAGCCTTGCTAACATTACAGGTTATGTGCGTTCGGGTCTAGCCGCTAGATCGAGGTTAAGTCTGCTCATGTACGGTTATGTCCGCCCAGACGCTGCCACATGGGTCTCATACATGTATCACAAAGAAAATATCTCGCGAGCAAAAATTTGAGGTTAGGTCGAAGAGGTCATCGAAATTCATTCGCCCATGTTCACGGCTGCTGCTAACGAGTGTCCACTACCAAGAGATCATACGCAGGGTGTGTGTGTGATTGCTGCACAGGGGTGCGCGTGCACAAAACGCCAAGTGCGTGAAAAGTCTACGGCAACTTTTGCCGCATACGAGAAGACTGCTGCTGCTTCTGTGCACAATACCAAGAGAACACGCGCAGGTGTATGCGTGGCTACTGTGTAGGTGTGCGCTTGCACAAAACTCCGGTGCGCGAAAGGCCTACGGCAACTTTTGCCGCATTCGAGAAACTGCAGCTGCTTCTGCCTACGATGCTGCTGTATACATGAGCGTTCGCCTATGTATGTGTGGCTCCCACAGTGTCCATATGCAGGCGTTACTGGTCTCAGATCAGATAATCATAGTTTCTCCTGGGGTGCTCCTCTAGACGTCGATCTTTACACTCCGCTAACTGGGCGCAACCTTACGGATGAGGAGAGCAACAGTAAATACCTAATAAACGACACTATTCTCGAGCATATCTACCTTACGGCTGGCCCCCGACAACGTTTGGAGGTTATGTTGAATCTCTGCCGGGTCTTTGGCCGCAGAGATCTCGCCAATCCTAACAAAAATAATGCCCGCTGCTGGTCCGGACGCAAGTTCGGAGCCAGGCCGACTCTATTTTCCCACTCTTTAACTGCCTAAGACAGGGAGGGGTTAATCCAAAAATCAAAACAATTCGCCGGCTGCACTTACGGGATCTCCGCTTTTGCTGTTATCTTTGTTTAACTGTTCACTGACGAATCGCAATACTTGCCAGCTGCACGCGTACCCGAGTTAATATTTCGAACTTCCTTTCACTTGAAACTGAGAACTTATTGGTTTTGTGCATCTGCACGCCACGATTGCTCGATCGAAAAGAACTCGGACAGAAACGAGAAATATTGGCCAAGGCTGCCAGCGGAAATGCCTTGCAGCTGCTGATCACGCTATGGTGAAAACTCAAGCTTTCCAGAGCAACCCTGATACAGCCGATTATGCCGCGATGAAAATTCGAGCTTTCCAGAGCAACGCTGGTACTGCCGTTTACGATAGTTCTATTCAATTTGGCATCCCTAACGAAAATCCCAAATAATATCTAAGCCCTGCTCCCTAGATAATGGTTTGAGCCCAAGCTTAGCTTAAAAAAAAAAAAAAAAAAAGAAACCGCTAGACTACTTTCAGGCTGAACTAAATAAACGTCGCTTCAGTCGCCGCTACATCAACTAAGTCTAAGTAACAAAGTTCTTCTGTACAAGGCAATAGTGGTCCCTTCAATGACCTATTGCATCCAGATATGGGGTACGGCGTCTGACTCGAACATTATGCGCATGCAAAGGATCCAATCACTAATGCGCCGTGGTATATGAGGAACGAGGACATCACAAAAGACCTTCACATTCCCACCGTGAGGGAGCAAATTAATCGACACTCGAGTCGGTATAATGAACGACTTCGAGTCCATGCGAACCAACTAGCTGCTTCATTGGCAACACCGAGGTCCAGAAGAAGGCTACAAAGACGGCACCCAGGAGACTTGTGGATAGGAGGACGGCAGAGAACGAGAGTCCTTCCCCAATAAATACTTTGTTCTGATTGTCACCTTTCCTTCCCTATGTTAGGGAGTTTACCGTTTCCATGTTATGCTTCCACGTTATTATTGTTACTATTGTTAATCCCTACATTTTATAACCATTAATTTGGTTGATCAATGTAAATATAAAATATGTGTTTTATTCCAAAACACACTCAGTCAAAAAAA
>VNJO01005884.1:0-72885 GCA_008042535.1 Drosophila tani | reverse complement strand
TCCTTAGTTTTAATTTCTTCACCAGCTTTTCCGGTTCTTTTCTCGATAGTCAGTTTCATGTTACATTCTTTTAAAAAATCTCTACCCAAAATAATCGAAAAGCTCATGGACTCGTTCTCCACCACCATCAATTCGCATATTACTTCTTTATTTGAACAAGAAATTAAACATTTTACACTTCCAAGAATCTTAAGTTTACTTTTATTTATTCCAACAAAACTTCTGTGAACTAATTTATTTAATTGTATTCGAACTGGAACGTATGCTTGTTTAATGAAACTGATGGGGCTTCCCGAATCTAAGAGTGTTTCTATAAAAATGGGTTTACAATGAGTATCAGATAAAAATATTACTTTCATATAACTTACATATTCATTTTGTACATCTCGTTTCTTATACTGCTCACAGTCCTTAGCTTGATGTCCAGCTCTTCCACAAGCGAAGCAAGTTCCCATCTCTCGTTTTGGTTTGCGGCATTCACTAGCTATGTGCCCCAAACTGTTACAGTTGAAGCACTTAATATTGCGCCTTTGAATTTTATCAGCAACCTTCTGCTGCTGTGCGTCCCGTTGTATGGCTGGCATCCCTTGTAGCTCGACATCGTGGAATGCTTCTAAAATTTCGGTCTTCGTCGAGAAATTTTGTAGTTTCGCCATATTCCGAAGATTTACATCCGGAACTCCCGCTATCATATACTCAATCAACTCGTCTTCATCTAAGTCGATTTCATTTCCCAGCGATATCATTTCCTGGAAGTATTCGTCGAAACGTTTTCCTTTTTTCCAGGTGCATACCTGTAGTTTTTGTCTTGTAGCCAGTTTAGACCCCTTTTTCTCAAAATTTTTGGCCATTTCATTTAGCAAAACATCGACAGGTTCTGCCATTAGCGTAGGATTGGCAGTCACCCACTCCCATGCTTTGCCTTTAACTTTGTTAAAAATTACTGCTCGCATCACATTGTCTTCTACGTTGTAAATTTTCCGAACATTGTTGATCATTGTACGCCAGCTGGAGAATTTATTGTCGCCTTCAAAAACGTGTACTAGTTCCTTTAGCAGTTCCATGGATATTTTGTTTCTCGCTCCTTCTACATAACATTGTTGAATTTTAATATTTGCCAGTTCCTTTTCCAATTGACGAATTTTCTCATCCTTTTTGAATATCTCATAGCGTTGGAGAATAACATCTAAATCGCAGTGTTCTTTCTCATTTCCTCCGTTGTCCTCTACGTTGTTGTCATCTTGCTTTACATTGCCGTGTTGCTTTACGTTTTCATTTTCCTTTACGTTGTCGTTTTCCTTTCCATCTGGCTTCGCGTCGTCTGCTTCCCTTACGTTTTCATTTTTCTTTACGTCGTCGATGATCTTCACGTTGTTGATTTTCTTTACGTTGTCGTTTTCCTTTCCATCTGGCTTCGCGTCGTCTGCTTCCCTTACGTTTTCATTTTTCTTTACGTCGTCGATGATCTTCACGTTGTTGATTTTCTTTACGTTGTCGTCTTTCACGTTGTTGATTTCCTTTACGTTGTCGTTTTCCTCGTTGTACTGGTCGTCGCCATTTCCCTTTACTATCTTTTCTCGTTTCCCGATATTCTGCTGGCCACTCTCGTTGTCTCTCTTTCCCTCGTCGCTGCTTTCCTCCATGTTGTTGTTCTTGGTTTCTGTCGATATGACGCCGTTGTTCTTCGTCCCATCAGAATCGTTTCTCGAATGTTCCATTTCGCCGAATTTGCTTGTTTCCCAATTACTTTTTAATTTCAACAAGCTCTGCTCAATTTGCTGTTTTGCCACTCTTTGCAACCTCCAAATCAAAATGTTCTTGGTGCCGGTAGCATCCAAACTATTCGCGGTGCACAAAAATTGCAAGTCTTTTTTAAGCAACTTTTTTATGTTTGTCGATGGCATGTATGTACATGTGTATGTACTTCTCAGGATTTGTTTATTTGACGATGATGTCACAGTTCAAACTTAAGGCGTGTTCAAGACCACTTCTGAATATTATAGGCTCTTGTTCTTTTTAATTAATTTTTATTTCGCACCAAAAGTCTATTTTTCACAAACGCCGCTCAGACAATTAGTGATCGCAGATCCCCCTTGTTCTCCTATCGATCTCTTTTCTTAACATTAATCGATAGTATCGGTGTACAATGGTTTTAAGATATATTGTTTACACTTCTGTTACATTCTATGTTATATTTATATATGGTGTTCCTACTATTATCCTACAATATTATTTTTTTTGCTGGCTTTCTAGCGTGAAATACACAGGCAGCTTAGTTGCCTGTCAGGTGCTCTCCTGCAGCGGAGCTTTTTGTGCATGCCCACGATAGGGTTAAGGGGGGAAAGGGGAGAAAGGGGGGACAGGTGAGCGATGCTGAAAAACACATTGAATGCACTAATTGTTGTGCTTGAGCGCACTGAAAGCTCGTGAACTTGTGAAACTGCAAAATACTGGCGAAAACAACTCATACACACAGAATACAAACTAACAGCATTAAGTTGTTGACGCTCTCCTGCTTCTGCTCTTGATGGCAAAACAAATTTCCAAAAATATAAGCAGATGAAAACTAAATATACCACAGAACAATGAACAGAAAACCGTACAAATATCGAAACGTGTGCCAATAGACGGCCGCTCCATTCCGCCCTCAAATGCGATCACTCTAAAAAATGAATATACCCTGCTCTACTTTATAATTTTCCATTATTGGATGGTTTTTAAGTAGAATTAATATTATTAAATAATTAATTATCCTTAAAATTGCAGGGCATTTGGATTTTAGAAAGGTGTGCAGCTTCTTAAAGGTTCTATAAAAATGTAGAAAACCATTTGTATGCATATTTCTGAGATTTTATTAGCCCATTACATGGTCTTATGTATTATTAATATTTTTAATTAATTACATTTAGTTTTTGTTGTTTACGTTTAATTATCCCATTAATTGTATGGCTTTGAAGTAGAGTTAATATTATATAATAATTAATTATCTTTGGAATTGTAAAGTATTTAGTTTTTACAAAGATCGGCAAGTTCTGTGTTTCCATAAAAGGTATAAAACAAATTGATTACTAATTTCTGAGTTTTTATTATCCCATTAAATGGTTTTAGGTAGAATAAATATTTTATATTAATTAATTTTAGTTGTTACTATAAGACATTAATTTTTTTTAAAGGTGTGCAGCTCCTAAGTGTTCTCATACAAATTTAAATGTTTATTCCTGAGACCTATAAGTGTTGTCATAAACAAAACCTGCATTTGGTTTAATAAAAATTAAATTCATATTTTTATCAGTATGAAAGATTACTTAATATTCTTATCAATTTCTTTTAAAAATGTATAACCAGATTTTCTAAGGTCTAAAAACATTTTTCAATGTACACATTCTTCATTGGGTTTTGTATTTTCGCTTCAATCAACTGCAAAAAAAGGATTCACTAACTAGTCTCAGCTTGGGCTGTTAAAGAATTCTAAGAAAAATACAAGCCTTAAATATCAAAGGAAAAAAATGTGAGTTAGTTAGTGAGTAAATATTTTATATAAAATAATTTGTGTGGCAATTGTTGGACATTCAGTGAGGTTCTCAAGTTTTAGTTTCAATTAGTCAGGCACAGAAACGGGATTCGATTGGCTCTTATTAAAAGGAATGTAAATGTTTATGTAACGAATTTAAGTGCTTAAAATCCTTATAGGCTTTTAAGATTAAGGGCTTTACAAAAAAATTGTATCTTAGGCTTTTAAATAAGAAAAAACAAAGGTAAAATCATAAATTAAAGTAGCATAAACAATGAGTGAAACATTAAATCTTAATAGCGCAAAGGAACTGCTCTAATTGCAAGGAATTAAACCCAAAGCTTAAGGGAACACCTTGACTTACTCTTAGGAGTTTATTGCAAACCCAAGCCCAGCTTCTGTCTCCAAAAGTATGCTACGAATAAATATGAAACCCCAATAAACAAAATATTTCAACAATTCAGAATAACCCCTCACTCTAGGTAGGGCATTGGAAACTGCTTTCAAATGGCTTTCCAAAAATCCAAAAATAAATGTTCAATATTTAGAAAAGCATGCATATAAAAATATATGAGTGTGCTCGTATTTGTGAGATAGGTGTGGAAATATCTAGTACATATATCGAATCGTTGTTTTCTTGTTAATTAGGTGGTTTAAGCAGCACACACACTCACACACGGGGCAGACTAGCACCGAATGCTGTTGGTGTGCTGAATGTTTTTGTGCTGAATATTTATCGCTTCTTGGCTTGAAGTGTTTTCTGTTTGCTGGCGGCAGAGGGTATGGGAATGGTATAGAATATAGCCGAGGAATACGTGATTAGCCCAGTGGCCGAGGCTAATTTATAATCGGGTGTGTGTGGGCGTTGGGGCGGGGCCCTGCCCCACCAAAACCCCCCATTGGAACACACACATGGGCGGGCGCTGGGCGTGGGGCATCAGCATCAGCATCATCATCGTCATCTCCGATGATTTTCCATGAACAAAAAAAATATAAAAAAGCAACTAGCGCAAGAGGCAACTTTTCGCTGCTTTTGCGAACTTTTCCCGTCGGCGGCAGGCAGCCAGCGGCCAACAGCAGCGGCGACTTGCGTCGAGTAACAATAATAATTCGCACCGTGGTCGCGAACGTGGTCACCACATCACCCATCCGAGTTCCGAGTCCGAGTTCCGAGTACCCCGGTACGTCAGGTGTACGACTATCTGAGTATCTTTGTATCTCAGCAGCTGCAGCTGCTGCATCTAGCTATCTCTGTGTGTGCTCTCTCTGTGTGTAATTTTGTGGACATCGGAGGCGCCACCGTAAAAATAAAAGAAAAAACCAAAAATAAATGCCAGAAAAATATGTGTCACTCGCAAACATCGGAGACAACAAAGAGCAAAATATTCGTACATGAAAAAAGAAATATAAAAATATTGGAAAAACTCCACAATCCGCACTTCGACTCCGTGGTGCGCGTTCGCCATCAAAAAATAATTAAATAAAATGCATTAAAGGAAAACCACACCGATATGTGCGCATTTTCATCCAGCACACAAGCTAATTAGCATTTAAAGCACAATTAAAAAGTGAAGCCGAAAAGGCTGGCAAATGAAATCAACTTCAACCGCGAGAAAGCCAGAAAACCAAAAAGCCCAAAACCAAAAACCAACGAAAAATTAAATATAAAAAAACGCGTTAAGCGAAAGCCATATAAAACGCAGCCTCTGCTAGTGAAACAATTAAATGACATTTTAAGCGTATTTCTTCCCCAATTCCCTCGATTTTTTCTCTATGGACTCTTTGCTATTTTCGTGAAAACAAGAAAATCGCTCCCCAACGGGATGAGGGAAGAAAACGCAGAAATACCGTTGAGCTGCGAGGACGTGGAAAGCCAGAACGAAAATGAAATAAATGAAAAAAGAAAACTACACTCAAAAATAGAATATTAGAGACGTGCTCTGGCGCGGCAGTAAAAATTCTGTAATAGTCGAGCCAGTCGTCGTCGGAGCCATAAGAACTGCACATATATCCTATAGATACAAATGTATCTATCCATCTTTCGCCGTCGCCGTCGCGGTAGCGGTGGCCGTCGCTGTCGCTGTCGCTGTCTCCATCTCGTCGCTCATCGACGGCGACCGAATATTTTTTTAATTTCCATTTTTTCCGCCGCTCCTTCTCTGTCGAAACTACTTTGACTATTTGCTGTTATTGCTGGCGGTCTGTCTTGGTATGGGAATCAGTCTAAATATCTGGCCAACTTACACTGCCGGGCGGCAAAAGGTGTCCCGTCGTCCCCTGCTGAATTGCCTGAAAAATGAATCACCTTAAAACCAAATTAATCATTGGGGAAAATAGTGGGCGCTCCTCCGCACAGACTTTCATCTCTTTTGAACTCTCCCACAGCTTGCTAATCCCTGCCGGTCTTTAAGTTGCATTATAGCCAATGTCTAGCTTTTTGTTATTTTTTGAAATCCTGCCAAATGTGCTTCAATGTATGTTAATTTAATGCCATCGCTCTTATTAATTAGGTAATAAAAGTCACTCGTCCATGTGAGCAAGTGCGTAAGCGGCGCCACTTGGCCCATGAATTATTTTATTTAATTTAACTCTCGATTTTGGGATTTACAAATAATTGGCGTTTTAATGGCTAATACTTTGGCATTTGAATCCGGGGTCAATAATTTTGAAGTTTTTTAGCTTCAACTAATTAAAATTGAAATGATTAAAATATGCGAATCCAACCTGTTTTATTTTGTGTATGGTGAATAAATAACTAGAAGATAAACAATAAATAATTTCTTTATACATTTAAGTAAATGCCAGAAAAATATTATTTTAGCTTTCTAACGAAAATTCTTAACTAAATAAAATAACAGTGACGATTGCACCTTCAATACCAACAAGTTCTGTAATTCAATTTTTTGACGATTTGAATAAATAATTAATGTTGAATCATTAAATTACTTTCTACATTGTTTTCCAATTTTGCTTGTATATATACGAGTTGTAGGAGTAAGAGTCCCAAGTCTGTTAGCATCAGCTCCCAAGAGTTGAATCTCTATTGAAACCAAGAGTATATAAGCCTGTTTATTTTCTTTACAAGATCTTAGTGTGTTTCCTATCAAGACTTTCAGAATCTTTATCTAATTTTTTTCTAGCCTAACAGCATTATTTTCTCTGAGAAAACTATCGATCATCTTTGGCCCAAACATTGCACTCTTTTGCGGCCGCCAGTGTAACGCATTGTATTTGTATCTGTATCTGTATCCCGCACGCACTAGCTCGCACCCGCAGATACATTCTTGTGCCAGCTCTTCCTCTTGTTCGGCGGTGCCAAAGATGTGAAAATGTAGACTGATGATGAAAAAATAACAAAAACAAAAGGCGCCGCCTTCGATCATTGCGTAAAGCCAAGCGCTTCGCTTCTCCTGCTTCTCCTGCTCCTCCGCCGCTGCCGTTTCGGCGGCTGTTGCTGCGTCCATTTCTGTTTCTGTTGCTGTTCCGTTTTCAGTTTCAGTTTCAAATTCAGTTGGCCGATGGTGCGCTTACAAAACGCCGGTTTTCGGCGGACGCGGACGCGTTCTCGCTTCTCCCCCAGCTCGCCCCCGCGCTAAAAAAAAACCCCACCAGCAGCGGTAACTAACTGCTGGAAAAAAATGCACAAAGTGCATAGCTGCAAAGTGCAAACAAAGTGGGCGATGGGTTAAAGGGGGGCGAAGATGGGTTAAAGGGACAGAAGCAGAGGCGAAGGCGGGGTCAAGGCGAAGCAGAAACAGCAAGCACTCCGGAGGCAAAACTTTCGCAATTGGCTGGCGTTATTTTTGGATTAAGCAGCTAAACAGCGCCAAATTGTAACAGACGGTAAGCATTCACATTTAAAAGCAAATAAATACGTATTTCGGCGCAGTGCAAGTGTGTGTTTACACTCGGGCAGGCACTCTTGGGCGTGTGTTTATTCACCGAATATTAGTGTACTTTAGTGCAACGCCCACCGCCTCCGCCCGCAATTCAAAAGCACAAAACAAGTGGCGGCTTCACACAGGAAAATAAATACCTTTGCCTTTTATTTACATTTGATGAAGGGATACCTCTTAGAATAATTGAAATAATATAAAGTTATCAAAGAAGAAGAGTATTTGAACATTAATTCACTTAATATATATATTTCCTGAAGTGTTTTGATTTAACTGAAAACTTGAAGCTAAAACTTCATAAAATAAATATTCAAACCGAAATATAGACTGTATTTTCTTTCCTTTTTCTTAGTATATTCCAAGAAAATATAATTAAAATATTTTAAATATTCTTTTAATATACAATTTTAACCCATAAGCTGAACAATATTAGAATATTTTTATCTGTGTAGTTTATTATTTTTTAAGCCTTACAAATGTAGAGTTTAATCAATAAAACCTATTAAGCTGACAAGAATCATACTAAATCTAATGGAAAAAGATCATTCAAGACTTGTAAAAGAAATTCCTAATTGATTTACCCAAATTTATTACTATGGTAATTTTTTTTTACATCTTTTAATGTGTCATATATTGCCTGTATATATTAACAAATAAATATTACAAGCTGAATTGTTAATTTGAGTACTTTAAAGAGCTTATGCCCATTTAAATACATATTTAAAACTCTAAAAATCGATAAACATTTGTTTATAATACAAATTATGCATTTATAATTTATACAAAAGCTTTAAAAGTTTCATTGTCACAAATGGATATCCCGCTGAGCTGCATATATTTTTGCTTTGTGTGTAGAAATGAAATATGCAAGCATTTCAACTAAAACAAATTCCATGGCACAATGCTGTCGGTTAATAATTAAATCAGCAAAAACATGGCTGGCAAAATCAACAGCTCTCTCATCTAGTTTCTGTCCGGGATTTTCGGATGCGCAATCCGCAGATCCACAGATGCGTCGACACACAGATTTGTGAAATGCCTCGCCTCGCCTGGCATCGCCTCGCCTGCCATCGCCTCGACGCAAATCTAACAATATTTGCACCTGATTTCAATGCATATGTGTGCCACCTGTACCGTGTACACCCCCGCACACTCTCACACATTTAGCCACGATTATAGTTTATATAGGAGCACCCTCACAAAGACACACCAGCCATGGAGCCAGTCCGTGGGGACGTCGACGATGATAATGATGTCGATGCCAAAATAAAGACACTGAAAAATGAACGAGAACGACAACGAGAACGAGAGCGAGAGAAATGTTAATTAGGTTTCGGGGAAGTTCTCATACTCTCACCTGTATATTCCCTCAAAAGTTAGAAATTGAATTTTGCATATAATATTTCCATTGCTTCGGGGAACAAGCGTAAACTCAATACTCAAGCAATTATGCGGGAGATTTGGGAATCTCTTAAGTTGTATTTAACCTCGTAGGTAGCCCGCAGATGTACTCTGTACAAAAATTCTTTGAAAAGGTTTACAATTTTAAAGCAACTTTTATTTTATTTAAAATATATACCTAAGGAGATTTTCAATTATAATTAGAAATAATAAAAAAAGAATTGAAATAATAAAAATAAAAATCCATAAAAATCTTGGATATGTTAAAATCACCTCAATAAGTCACTTAAAGTATGCAATAAAAAAGAAAAAGCCCTCTTTTAGAAGACATTCCTTAAGGCAATTAAGAAAATTTTGATTCTTTAACTAATGTATTTAAATTTCAAAATAATAAACTAGTAAGGTCTAAGCCCGTCCTGCTAGAATAATATTATTTGTTGATATATTTGCCTTTCAATTTAAAACCTGTGTAACTATTATTCTGGCTGATTGAATATCATGGCTCTTTGGGCTGTTTTAATTTGTAAAGTAAACTTTATAAATTATTGTTTCGTTTCTTTTTCGGGGTTGACAAGTAACTGTCATTTTAAAGAGAGCCAATGAACTGGTTAATATAATTGTGGCGGAGAAGACTCTTGGCTTTGCAACTCGATTCCAAATGGAATGTACACACATGTCCCGAGGCTCGTAATTTATTTCGTTGGCCAACCGCACACATTGCCGAATTGAAATTTTTGGCCCCGAAAAAGAGTATTGAAATGCTGCACTCGTGGGTGTGTGTGCGGTGTGTGGAGACTGCCATATGGCAGAGGGTTATATATACATACGCACACATTTGCACTCTTATTTTGCATATTTTTTTTTGAAACATTATTTTGCGAGAATTTTTTATGCAAATTCTCTTACAATTCGTGTGCTAAGTACACAGAGTGCAGCACGCACCTGTTTGTGTTCGAGTATCTGTGTGTGAGCGGGGGTGTGTATGTATAGCAGTGTGTGAGTTGTGTGTTAAACTTTAATTGGGACATCAAGTGGCAAGCTCTTGTTGCTGCTGGCTCTCTTTATGTTGCCGCTGCCGTGGCCGCTGTTGCTGTTGCTGGGTGCGCTGCCGCTGCTGCTTTCCTGCCTTTTGTGTGTAATTTGCATAATATTTTATTAAATGTTGATTAATTTGTGCGATTCTTGGTCCGCTTCCGTTGCTTGGCCCCGGCCAGAATATTGCGTGCTTACGGGGGCAGCTGCTGTGGCAGCTGCAACACAGCAACAGCAACAGCAGCCTCTGCTCAATTAAAAGTCATAAAATGCGAGCAAACACAAAAATACTTCATTACGATTATTTCAAGTATCTTTTATTGCAATTTCCATTGCTTCTTGTATTCTTCATACACCGGAAAAATATATCAAGTTTAAGTTTACAAAATAAGGAACTAATTACAAAAATTAAAAAGATAAATATAGATACAGCAGTAGCAATTAATTCATATTTAAGCGCCTGAATCCATGCCCTAATAAATAAATAATTTAAGAATTTAATTTGATTGTATATGAAATCTATTAAAAAAGAAACAGGATCTATTTGAACTAAAGAAATAGCCATTTTAATAGCAAATGAAATCCTATTAATATTATTGAAAGTATTTTTTATTCTCCTTTCATATTTCTATATCAAATTGACCTTCAATAACAATTTACCTTCTTGTCTAAACATTTCCCCTTTCCAACACCTTTTACACATTTTTCCCCAAGTGTAGCTCACTTGAAATGACGCAAATCTAAATAATAATAATAATATCTTTTCCTCACAGCTGCTAATTTTATTTGAGGTGACACACAAGGCGGGAATTTCAAAATAGAGCAGACTATATGTGAGAAAATGAGAGATCTCGGGTGTGTAAGTGTGTGTGGAAAATATGAGTGTAGCGAAAAAAAATTGAGCACATTTCAATATTTTTGCCGTTGTCTTTGGTCCTATTTTTAGAGCATCGCATATAGCAAGAACAACAAATGGTCCGAACACACACCCAAAATATTGTTTTGCCCAGCAAAGCAGTGCTCAAATTAGTTTAAGATACATTTCTCAAAATGACAGTAGTGAGTGAGTGTCCCCAGGAAATTGGAAAAATAAATACTAAGCGCGCGTACTTTGCATATTTTTCATTTTGTAATTTGTTGGCAACAGCTGTAAAATTGAACAGGAATTTTACATCTACAGTGGCAGGCGAATTCATGAATTCCAGTGCATAATTGAAAGACTTCAATTATACAAAATCTATGTGCACACGCATGGCATTTTATCGCAATATCGTGTTATATATATAAATATGTATACATATACACGTTTGTGTATATAGCGTTGACATTGAAGTGTTTGTTGCCGAAGGCTGGAAATTATATTTCAGAAATTATTTCGTTCTCGCTAGAAAAGTTTTATGAGTTGCCCAGTTTTTGTTTTGTGTTTATAATTAATTTTAAACACATCTATAAAGAAATAGAGTTGTGTGTTATACAAGCTCCATTAAAATAAAAAATTAAGGCGTTTAAATTGTCATAAAATACAAAGAAATACTTTTAAAGGCATTTTGTTAAATCAAACAAACAAAATTTAAATTTATTACGAATATATTAGCCAATAAATTTGACAAAAAATATAATAAATATCAATTATAATTAAATAATTATTTAATGCCAAAGCACAATTTTCTTCTTTAACACCTTTTATCTGCAATTTAATTTGATCTTCTCAGTTTTGCGATGCATTTTCAATTACAGAATTTCTAGTAAAGAATCTGTATTAAATTATACATAAAGTTTAATAAGAATATTAAATTTAATAAATAAATGTGAAGCAAGAAGAGAGAAATGTTTACTAACGGAGCTGTAAACGAAAGTTGCCTAAGGAAATTAATATTCAGCTGTCATTGAAACCTAATTGGTCTATTATTTTCTGCTTTTATTTAACTAGGCTTCACATTTGACCCTTAAATTTACAATTACAAATCGAATGACTGCACACAATTTCACTTTTAATAAAGAAAAGGGTTTAACATTTTCAAAATAATTAATCGTGACACTCATAATATTTTGAGAGAATATCAACCTAAATTAAAACTAACTTAATTGGAGTTAGGTAAATTTAAGGAGTAGTTATTATATTTGAAAACTATGTAAAATAATATAGGTTTATGAATAGATATATTTAAAAATTAAGTTGCTTAGAAAAACTAGCACAGAGCTATCTATTAAACACACCTAATAAAAAATAAAATGTAATGAATAATTACAAATTAAGAGCTGTCTTTTTTAAAGTAATAACAAATTATAATTACACAAAGAAACTCCAAGGAGACGCCTGAGAAAATCATTGCAAAGCTGCTATTGAAACACAATCGCTCTACAATTATTCGCTTTTCCCCCTTTCAATTAACTTCTGTTCGAATTAAATTTCATTTTGCCATTTCGCATTTGCATTTCCAATTACAGAACGAACAACGACCGACAATTAACGATTAACATTAAGTCCAACTGAAGTAGGGGAAAGTGCTTAGGATTCTTTTTCCGTCCACTTACCGCCAGCAAGCAGAACAGAAAACAGCAAAGATCAAATAGCAACGGCTAAGAGAGCCGAGAACGATAAGCGGCTACAAACAGTCTAGCAGAAAATTTTTTAAAAATATTTCTTATCAACAATATTTTTCGAAAAACTTTTGAAGACATCCGAAGGAGAAGAGCCTTAGCTTCAGCTTCCAGGCAAACAAAAGTCAGCCGAGGAGAGGAACCAAGAAAAGAACCAAAGCCAAACTCAAACAGCAAAAGGAGCGCAAGGAGCCCAAGGATTCAGCAGGAAGAAGCAGTCGCAGTTCAAGGAAGACACATACAAATACAAAAAGTAGAAAAAAAAAATGGCACAACGGAAGCTGGTGCACAAGCAGTTCAACTCGCCCATGGGCCTCTATTCCCAGGAGAACGTGAAGGCCACGTTGAACCGCGAGCTGAAGGCATTCGGCGCCGAGGGGTGAGTACTCGTAATAAAAAAACCCAACAAAAAAATAGAAAAGAATTAATAGAAAAAAAAAGCGCAAGAAAGAAAACGCTCTCCGCCGAAGCGAAATGATTATCATACATTTAAATGCATAATTTCATAAAATAGATGAAAGCGACCAGCGGAGGGAGAGTGGCGAAGCTTTCGCGGCTGGCGGTTTCCCTTCCGCTTAGTCAACGCAATTCCCCTATTACATTGCCAGCCAGTTGTAGCCCTGGGGGTTTTATAATTTTGTAATAATCTTCCTTATAAATTAGCTTTTCAGCACAAAAAGCCAAATACTGCTAATTAGTCGACCTTTGACCAGGGCAAAGCTTGTCAAAAATTGAGTTAAAATAAGTTGTACTCAGAGTCACAAGTGAAGAAAGACAATAGAAAAATCAAAATCAGAAGGGTGTTAAGGTCACAATGATGAACTTAGTTATTAAACTTAACAATTAAAAACATATAAAGGTTGGTAAATAGCTTGGAATGCCCTTTCTTAATACTTTATACTTTTTAACCTTTATAGAAAATGCTTAGTTAATTAGTCAAAAGTATTTTAGATTTGCAATTCACTTAATACTTAGCATTTAATACTTACTTATTAGAGGGATAAATTTGTTTAATACTTTAGCATTAATTAGAAAATGTACCCTTAATTCTGTTTAGGAAATAATTCGAAAAATATTTATTTATGATTTTTAATCCCATAAAATTATTAAATATTACATTACCTATTTTTTGTAAATTGTATCTCCGCCAAAAAATATAAAATCCCTAATTAATTAGTCTATAAGATTTTAGTAAAAGGTAACAGAGGAAGCTGGACTTAGTTCACTCAACATTTAGCTTTAAATACTTACTTATTAAAGGGATACATTTTTTCTGACACTCTAGCATCAACTAGAAAACTTACTCTTAATTCCCTAGGAAGAATATGCTCAGGAAATAATTAAAAAAATATTTACATATAATTTACAATGCCATTTAAATAATATAAATTAGATTTCCCAGGCAGAAGTTTTCTGTTTCTGAAATTATATCCCCGCCAAAAGCCACCAAGTTTGTCCACTTTGACAGATACCAAAGCTAGTGCCACAAAACAGGTGCACAAAACACATTAATTAGTACGGATTACAGCGGGGGGGTAAGCCCCCTTCTTTTTGTGCAGTGCAGCGCAACGTCGGCAGCGACTGCGACTGCAACTGCGTTGCTGCCAATTTGTTGCTTTTGTCCCAGACACACACACACAGACACTGAAACAAAAACAAGCTCTACAATTAAATGCTTTGACGTTTAATTGTAATTACCAAAAAGCTTTATAAGCACCGCCGACGGACGGACGGCGACGAGCGCGCGTATCTGAAAGATGCTTTAGACTTGAATTTATTTGTAGCTGATGCTGCTACTGCTGCTGGCTGTTGCGATGTCGCCGCCACAACAACATTATCTCAGCCATTGTTGTTTGCAATTGTTGTTTAAATAAAAACCGGCCACCGCACCACTCACCTGACGCCGCCGCCGATCGGCGACAACTATATAGTAGATAGACTTAGATAGAGCGATCTGCTCTGGTGAGCAAAAACTTTAAGTGACTTTCAGTTATTCGGTGACTATGCGTGCGACAAAACGTGTGCAACAGCAGCAGCAGCATCGGCCAAAGACTCTGCAAATTTAATTACCAAAACGGCAAAGGCTGAGCACTAAAAACGAGAAGCCCAAACTGACAACTGAAAACTGAAAACCGAAAACTTTCAAACGCATTTTCGCGCGCGCCTTTCGTGTGTGCGTTTGTGTGAGTGTGTGCGTAACGTGTTTTCCCGTATTAGGGTGCAAGTTTTCCCCAAAAACCAGCAGCTGAGCCAAGGCTTCGCCCAACTTGAAACTTCCAAATAAAATGTACGTGAAAGATGCTTTTTATATAACGCCACTCAAGCGTGCACAGAAATAAAGCAAAAGCTTAAATATGCAAACAAAAAAATCAAAACTTATAGTGCTTATGCTCAGCCTGTGGTATTAATATCGATGGTCATCTAGTTTTCCATGAAAATAGCGAGGTCATGAAATGATTAAGTAAAATTTAAAGAGAACCAAGCGAATATCACCCATATTTTATAAATTAAAATGTTTATTTAATTCTTTATTAGAGAAATATATATAATGAAATAGAGACCATCTGAAAAAAATGTATCTAGAACATTTAAAGGCCTGCTTAAATGATTTTATTTATTGATCTTATAGAAAAGCACTAAAAAATTCCTCTAAAAAACCAACATATAATTTCTATAAATACTTTTAAAGTATACTGCCTCATAGTTTTCATAAATTTCTTTAAATTTTACCCCAAATAATCATACATATCCAGTTTATTTAGAGCTTAACAACTTGTATAAGTCTTTTATAATTTTCCGGAGCTATAGAACTTTCTTTGCATTAAAAGTTTTGCCATATTCATGTTCATGTTCAATAGTTAGCTAGGTATCAGGCTAGTAAATTTTCC
Source organism: Drosophila tani (assembly GCA_008042535.1). NCBI lineage: Eukaryota > Metazoa > Arthropoda > Insecta > Diptera > Drosophilidae > Drosophila > Drosophila tani. The sequence goes on along the minus strand of VNJO01005884.1, from coordinate 57,556 downwards.
CCCTTTTTTTGGGTGTATGTAGGTAAAAGTAAAACACGAAATTGAAAATAAATGAAGACGTCAGCGGGTCGGATGAGTCAGTGCGCTTAATTTAATTTAAATGCAACACAATTGGTGGCAACAACTAAAACAATGTCAACAAACAAGCGGCAGGCGTCTAGCCAAAATGTGTGATGCATCTTTTGACTTTCTGCCCATCGGGTGACTCACAAGGAAATCGCCGATTAACCAATAACCCGCCACGTATCCCCCCCACAAAAATAATTAGGAAATTTATCAAAATCTCATTCACCATTAAGTGCTTATTTCGGGCAAATATTTGGCGAGCCTCAATCAGAATTTCAATGAATTGAATTTCTATTTATTTCGGCCAAATATTTGCTTGCGGCAAATGGGAGATTGTCAGGATGTTTGCGATTAGTCGAAATTAATCAACTAATTAAAGTTGATGCTTAGTCAAAGGGGTCAATGTCGCACCCAGTTGGGTTTTATTTAGATTTGTTGGTTTAGTTTGGTTTTCGTTTTGCATACATTTTAAAGCGACGTGCTTATCGCCGGACTTCATTCTTCAGGGCCTTATCTCAGATATTTGTCACAAGCTGGCGCACATTCTTTCTTGTCTTGAACATTTCTGTTTGCTATCGCTGAGCCAAAGGAGAGACGGCATTCAAGGCGGATTAAGGCGAGCAAAACATTTCATGGAAATTATAATTAAAGTTGAAAACCCCCGCATGCAACGCCCTTAGCAACTTTAAGCAAATCGCCAGGCGAGATTAGTTTTCATGTACATTTTCCACCTAACCTGATGCGCCTCAATTTTGGCAGAAGTCTGATTTTAAAGAATGCCAAAAGGAAACATGAATTCAAAGAGCAATTGTTAGTTAGTTTGTTTGATAATTAAAAGACCTTTGGAAAGCATTTATTCCTCGGTTTGTATTGGTACAAAAATATTTAATATACAGGAAAAGCTCTTTAAGGAATCTTACTATTTAGTAAATGATGGCGTATTATATTTGGAATATCATGTAAGCCCCAGGATTTATTAAATCCATTTCGGGCGATCCTCTATTAAAAATATAAATATAGTTGAAAAAAAATATATATTGGTATATATTTTATATGCATAATGTATGAAAACCCTCCGCTAACAAAGGACTTCCTAGTCGCTGATGGCGCAGTGGGCTTTGATTTCTCCAGTGGTGCACGCCTTCAGGCAGCACTCTTGGGCCACGTACCGGGAGAAGCGCCGGGTGGCCATCATCGAGTTCATCCGAGGATGGTGGGGCCAGATGACCGCTCCGACCGCATCATCCGCGCCCACCAGGCTGTCCACATAGTCGAAAAGATTCACTGCAAAAGAGGAGGTTACACGTAAATGCGTGACTTTCAAAGGTGAAAATCGAAAACCCCAAAACCAAAAACGATTTTGAAATAATGACCATAAAATTCTCGGCTCGGAGTTTGTAAAATACGTTACATACTTTGCGGGCCACAGAATATGCTGGTAGTTTCAAATCATTTTAAAAGGTGTCGAAAAGTAGGCAACTAAAATCATAAGTCTAAAAACTACACTGTTGAAATATGAATGGGGATAATTCTATCCATTTTATGAGCTAGAAAATCTACAAAAAATACTCACAAGCGCCTCGCTTTCGATCGAAGTGTCCGTTGAACTGATTGTTGCACATCTTCGACATCAACTCCATCAGGCTATCACCGCACCGATTGTACCAGATCTCCGCCTCCTCTGCCTTCGAGTGTCCCAGAAGCGGGATCAGCAGCAGGATCAGGGCGAGCATGATGCGGGACATCTCGGATGGTGGATTGTGCTTTCTGCCAAAACGCTGGGTAGGATGTGATGCACTCTCGGCTGCTCACATCCGTTTTTATACCCCCAAGCACAGCGGTATCTTGTCAGAATGGATCAGTCCTTTTGGGGCGATGAGTGTCCTTTCAATGCCAATACATAGAATCAAACTTTGGCTAATTTATGCACTTAACTCACCTATAATAACAATGCAACAGGGAGAAATCTAAAATTGGAAAACCAACAGGTATTTGTTTGTATATTTTTCTTAAGAAAATTATCAAAAGAGCTATGAACTCTGAGGCTGAACGTGTGTGTCAATCAAGTAAGGTATCCATGCTTTATTAACGCTCCAAGGGAGGGGTGACGGTGGGTAACAGTTCGATTTTTTGGCCTAAAAAAGGCACCGTTTTTTCGCTGTGGAAAAGTAGTAGCTGTGGCTAGTAGTCAAATATATTTAAAAAAAAGTGTGTTAGATTTCAAACCGATCGGTGCAGAATTTATAGAGTTATCGGAAGCTAAATTTATATACCCATATCGGTATACCTAGCTAAGTTTATATACCCTTGCAGATAACAATCCAAATAATTGGTAATCTAGCAAAGCATTATCCTTTTGTTAACTTTAAATAAATAAGAAAAATTATTTATGATTGCTCATATATTAAGATTTAGTATATCTTAGTTTTAGATATTTTTTAAACCAATAAGAACCGCCGAACTTATCCCAATCGTTCCAATGGTAGCTTTACGATATAGTGGTATCAACAAGTTTTTGAATCGCCACAGTTCGAAACCATGGTTCTAGACTCGGGTAACAATCTGCGGCAAGTCTGAGTGTGGGTGGGATGGAGATAGAAAAACTTAATTGTGCAATAAATCTCATATTTATCATTCGATTTTACTCAAATATTTAGACCACATCCGCACAGATGTATTAATTACATGATATAAACATTGGTCTTACATGTTTTGTGGGCGGATTGTGACCGTAGACTTCATTTTTCAAGGCATTATCTCAGAATTTGTCACAACCTGGCACACATTCTCTCTTAACTCATAAGCTAACGGAGTGCAGGGAGATTAAAGCGGGCAAAATTAAAGTTGAAAACCACCAAAGCAAATCGCCAGTCCAGCTTAATTTTCATGCACACTTTTCTCATGCAAGTTTTCCACCCAACTTGCTGCGCCTCAAATCAAAATCAAATTTGACTGCATTCAAAAATATATAATACTGTACAAATATTCATCTGTGTAAAATTATTAAAGTCTTCTTGTAAATAATCCCAAAAGAAAACATATTTTAAAGAGAAACTTTTAGTTGTTTTGTTTCAAAATTAAAAAGTTGCTTGAAAATAACTAATTCCTTGTTTTTTCATACAGGAATAGCTCTGTATATAATCTTTTCTATTTTATAAATAATGGCCTAAAATTTCTTGAATATTTTGTAAACCCAAGGATTTACCTAACCAAAATGAAATCCATTTTAGAATATCCTCTAATAAATTCTTCAAACCTATTTAAAATACTTTTTCGAACGTTGTAACATAAATATATTTGGGAAAAACGGGATATATAGATCTGTATTCTAATAGTATGCATAATCTAAGTTAACAAGTTTCTTCTAGTCGGTTTGTTCGCTGATGGCGCAGTGGGCTTTGATTTCTCCAATGGAGCATGGCTTTAGGCAGCACTCTTGGGCCACGTAGCGGGAGAAGCGCCGGGTGGCCATCAATGAGTTCATCCGGGGATGGTGGGGCCAGATGACTGCTCCGGCCACATTATCCGTGTCCACCATGCTGTCTACATAGTCGAAAAGATTCACTGCAAAAGAGAAGGTTAAGCGTAAAATAATAATAGTTGAAAGATGAATTCCACTAGTTTAAGTAGTTTAAGAACCTAAAAAATCTACAAAAAATACTTACAAGCGCCTCGCTTTCGATCGAAGTGTCCGTTGAACTGATTGTTGCACATCTTCGACATAAGCTCCATCAGGCCATCACCGCACCGATTGTACATGACCTGGCTAGCCTCCGCCTCTAGGTTTCCAAGGAACGGGATCAGGAGCAGGATCAGGGCAAACATGATGCGGGACATTTCGCTTGGAGGAATGTGCTTTCTTCCAAGAAGCTGGGTAGGATGTGATGCACTCTCTGCTGCTCACATCCGTTTTTATACCCCAAGCATAGCGGCGATTGTCAGATTGGATTAGTCCTTTTGGGGTCGATGGGTGTCAATGCCAAATCATCGAATGAAGCTTGGCTAATTTATGCACTTAATGCAACAGGGTGGCTTCTAAAAATAGGAAAACCAACAGGTATTTGTTTGTACCTTTTTCTTAAGAAAATAGTCAAAAGAGCTATGAACTCTGAGGCTGAAAGTGTGTGTCAGTCAAGCAAGGTCTCCATAGGTGTTTAACCTCTTAACGCCTTCAGGTATTAAAAAAAAAATCAACAAAAACAAAAAAGAAAGCTGAATTTGGGAAGCTGATATCTGTATACCCTTGCAGTTTGGTAAGATTGACAAAAATGATGAAAAATATCAAAGTAATATTTTCTTATTATTTTCCTATTTATTTTTCGATTGTTCCTATGATATATAAAACCCGTTTTTCTGAATTCATAACAAATTTCCATTTCTCACAAAAATGTTATAATTATAATTATTATTACTTTCTTCTTCATTTTTAATTTAATAATAATATAATTATTGTCTCTATAAATTGCCCGAGCAATCCTATGGCATATGATTTAGTCGTTCGATCTGGCCAGTTCTGATATATATAATACCTGCAATACAAGCAATACTATCGACAAAAGTTTTATTCAAATTTGGAAGACTATTTTGCGAAGAAACAGAAAGACGGACGGACAGGGCATAGGGTCGGAAATGACTCCTTCACTGTGTGGCAAACTTCTAAATAAAATTATAATTCCCTGCAGAGCTATAAAAAAAACAGCTTTGTGGGTCATATGTAAATATTAAAACATGTAGAAAATCATAAAACTCCTTTAAGGTTTTGGATCATAGAAACCCCAAGCCTGAGCTCCCATAAAGCTTTGCTATACTAATTAAATTTATATAAAATTTGGGAATTCTATGACATAATCCCTTATTTTATTCAATACTTTCAACATTTTTTTAAGATCTTTTTTATATTTATAAAAAACATAAGGAGTTTGATTTTATGAGAATTTATAATTCATTCGTAAAATGGAACGACTTTAACTAATAAATAAAGCAACAAATATTGAAAACTTGTCCAAATATATATTAAAATATCATAATTATTAGAAATTTTTGTATAATTTATTTACAATTTTGGCAAATAAATAATTAATTATAAATTATTACAAATATTTGCATAATGTACTAAAACAAATAAAATGCTTTTGTACAAGAGGAGAAATATATAGCAACAGGCGTGAATAACATTTGAAATTAAATCTGAAATAAAATACGGTCCTCTGTAATAGCATTATTATTTATATTTTAAAGGCAGTACTCTTGAGCAAAGCTGAATACATATCATACTATACAATATATATAATATACATTACATATATGTTCTTTATGGAATAGTTTATGATAATAACATGTATTTTAATGGCAATAGGCCATAATTTCGCTCAAAGTGCACTTCTTGGTGCAGCATTCGTCCGCAATCAGCCGGGAAAGACGACGGGTGGCCATTAGCGAGTTTAGCCGAGGATTATGGGGTCTGATTACAGCTGCCTCCTCACTTCTTAGGTCCAACATGGTGTCCACATAATCGAATAGATTCAGATCAGTCACTGCAATACAAGGAATTCTTTTTTATTATCTATTATTTATATTTACTATTCGTTACTGACTGGAGGAGGCGCGCTTGTGATTGAAATGTGCGTTAAATCCATTGATGCACAAATCAATCATTAAATTGGACAGCCCGTCGCCGCACTTGTTGAACATTATACTCTCGGTGCTGTACACCGCATCCAGCTGGCCCAGGATCGGCAGGAGCAGCAGCAGCAGTTGGATCAAGGAGCGGGACATGTTTTCTGGCTAAATGCTGGTTAGGATGTGATGCAATGGCTGGCGGCGGTTGCCGCTTTTATACCCTGCCAACGCAGCGGCAACTTGTCGGAATAGATTAGCCCTTTTGGGGTCAAAGTGCTTTTCAATGCCAGGACATCGCAGGATGCTAGGACTAATTTATGCCCACAGTATTGCGTATTGCGTATTGCGAGCTCTCAGCGCTTAGCTTTCCTTATTAATACGACGCATCCAAAAATAAAAACAAAGACTGGATTTGTTTTCAAACACGTCTTAGCCATCAGCTGTAAATATTATGAATAATAAACAATGTCTCTAATGGCTTTAAACTCTATTTTAATTTCGATATCTGAACTTCTAAATTTAAATTTGGATTATTTCTGGCGCTGTTTATTTTATTTTATTTTTAGAATAAAGATAATAAACTTATTACAAGGCAAGGACTAATTTGTAAGGCGGGGTGCTATTAATAATAAATCAGAAAGAAATTCATTTTCATATAAGAAAGACATGTTGAAATAAAATAATATTTTTTTTAAACTAAGTATTGACTATAAAATCATATATTTTGTTATTAAGTTATCCTAAACTCATATTTTACTTTTAAAATAGGAAAATCATAGAATCAAATAATTTTCAAAATTCACCAGTACTGAAAGCAGTGTAAGCAGTGCTCATATGCACTGCTTTCACCAAATCGGCAAGGCAGTAGGAAAGCAGTGCAAACCGCAAAATTCAAATTGCTTTTATATTTCTTAAAGTTGTTCGAAATATAAACTAATAATATATACCCATTCTGCTTAATTTTCAGGATTGAAGTCGACGAACAAATCACGAAGCCCCTGAACTTGGCCAACTCGGCCGTTCTGCGCGCCGTCGAAGAAGAAGAACAACAAGCCAAATGTGGTAAGATTTAAATATAATTTAAAACTTTCTAGCTATTGTTTTGTGTGCGTGCGTTTTATATGTTTCACACAAAACCTGAAAAAACAATGTAGAACATTCAACAAAAAACAAAACAGAGCCACTTTGCGTCCCAGTTTCCGTTCCTGTCCAGAAATCTGTGTGCGTTATTTTCCAGATGATTTTTATTAACAAAAAAGAGGGGTTTTGTTGGCCCGAAAAAAAAAGATTTTTATCCCGCCGAAAGACAGAGCCGCCAGCGGCAGCGGGGCGAGGCGGATGCTGCCTCACTGCATCATGCCCCGCACCAGCAGCTGCTGGACCAAATCAAGACGGACTTCCTCAGCCATCAGCAGGACATCACCATCGATCGGGACACGGTGCTTAAGATCAATCGGCTGGCCACCAAGAGGCATTTCCTCAAGCGCGATCACAGCTGGCCGCCGGCAGAGCACGATGTGGTCTCTAATCCCGACCAAAGTCACATCCTCACCTCCTCCGCCTATCCCTCGCACAGTATTGAGGCTCTGAGGGAGAAGTTCCAGAGCCCCACGAGGATTATAGAGCCCACGGCCAAGCAAGTGAGGGAGCAGCGGCAGAGGGAAGGGCGATCCAAGGAGCGATCCAAGACACCCCAAATTCCGTCCGGTGGAGATCGGGAGCTGGCCGAGATATTCCCTGCGTCCACACCCTTGTCCAAGGGCTTCTCCGCTCCAGAAACCAAGGCAGCGGACGTGGACTTGGGTCTGGTGGCTCCACGATGTGAATACTACGAGCAGCTGGCCCACAAGCGGCCCACGACTCCCGTTCTGCCCACGCCAGTGACGCCCTATCGTCCCAGGCCGAAGCGGCAGGCCTACTCCCTGGATCGTGGGCGCTCCCGCAAGCGGGCAGTGGGACCAGCTCCAGAACTGCCACCACCGAAGCCAAGGAACGCCAAGCCAAAGGTGCAGCGTCGGTGCATCAAGCTGGCCACCGAAGTGAAGATCTCCTACGGCCACGAGGGCGACAGCGAGGAGGAGGCGGCGATCTCCGCCGGACATGAGGTGGACTTGGAGGCCGTGCCACTGCCACCGATCCCAGCTGGCGCGGATCTCACTCAGGCGAAGACAGCGGGCCGAGCGGTAATTGACAACCTGGCAATTAAGCAGCAGCAGCAGATGGCTCTGGCACTAGCCACCAATGGGGCCATCTCGCGTCCCAGTGCTGGCTCAGAATCGGCCACTCGCATTGTGCCCGTTCGCGTGGAAGCGTCGCGGGATCAGGCTCCCAAGTGTCCAAGTGCCCAGCAAATCTACGACGAGGCCTGCTCGTATCTGCAGGATCACCAGGAGATGGAGGAGCGCCAGCCCTCGCCGGCGCCCACCTATGTGAGTGCCACCAGTGGGATTAAGCTGCTCCAGCGTCAGCCCAGCACTCCAACTCCTTTCACTTCCACTCCCACCCCGCCTCCTCCGCCGCCACCACCGCCAGTGATGCGTTCCAAATCCGGCCCAGATGCGGAGCTCAAAGTCAAGCAATCGCGCCGACAGGGTGGAATCTTTAGGCTGGAAACCGATCCGGAGAAGCAGCACGAGGCCCATGTGGAGATTGCCCAGCTGGAGGCCAAGTATGCTCACATCCAGCAGTCCATAGCGGAGCACCTGCTCCAGATCGATGCCTACATGGAGAACGCTAAGCAGGCGCTGCAGAGGAGTGTCCAAACCACTCCCGTGCCCACAGCTTCTCCGGCACCACCAACTCCGCCGCCGCCTCCACCTCTTCCGCCTCAAGTTCAACCCCTGAGACCCATCAGTTCGGGGAGTAACGATTCCTGGGACATCTTCGCCCACCGTCAGTCACCCATTCTGGCCGTGGAGAGTCCTCTGCAAGCCATTCTCCGCCAGATTTACACCCGGGCGGCTGGACTTCCGTCTAGTCTTCCCAAGGAAGTCAAGGAGGACGCACAAGAGGAGGAGGAGACCCTCACCGAGAACGTACCCATTGTGGAGCGGGCTCTGGAGGATCTGCACAAGATTGCAGTGGCTTTGGAGCGAAAGGAGGAACCATCAGAAAAGGAGCACATACACGTAGAGCTCCGGACAACGCCAGCTGCCGTTGAAGCCCAACACGTAGTCATCGAGGACGAGGACACGGAATATCGACACGTATCCGATGTAATTGCCAACTATGAGCAGTTGGCCAAGAAGGAGTTCGAGGAGTGGCAGGAGGAGCAGGTGGCCAAGAGGGAGAAGGATGCCAGGGAGGTGACGCCCAAAACGGAGCTAAGGAAGGCCATAGAGGAGCAGCTGGCCAAAAAGAGTTTAAGAGAGGCTAATAAGGAATTATTAAGTGAAGGAACTAGTAAGGAACGACTGCTCAAGCTGGTGAAAAAGGAAGGCAAGGTGGAAGCACATGCCAAAAGCGAGTTCAGGGAAGGCAAAGACGAAGCACATGCCAAAGGCGACCAAAAAGAAGAGAAAAAGGAACTAAAATCCATAAAGGAATTGGGCGAAAGCAAAGAGGAGCTTGAGAAAAGTAAATCCAACCTAGATCTATCAAAGGATAAGGATCAGGAACCCCCATCCTGTGCCCACGAAGCCTTCTCCTCCATGTACTGCCCCTGCTGTGACGAGATGCGCTGTTCGCCCAACAATTGGGCCAAGCTCAACAAGGCGGATCAATGGCGCATCGCCAATCTGCACAACGAGCCGCTGGAGAGCTACCAGGCCACCTATGAGATCCGCAGCCCCTACATCTCCAGACAGATCTCCTGGGAGGAGACCCAATCGGCTGCAGAGAAGCCTGCAGCCCCCACCGATAAGCTGCAGCGCCAGCGCAGTTTTGTGGAGATTGTCACCACTCCAGCTCCGGACTCGCCGCCGCCAACGCCCCCACCGCCTCCTCCCCCACCGCTGCCGCATGCAAGCCTTCGAGAAACAGAAGTCACCTGGGAGAGGAGTCGTTCGCCCAGTCCGCTGCCCTCTCGCAAGTATCCCGCTCCCCTCATAGAAGCACCGCAGCGAGCCAGCTCACCGTTTGGCCTGAATCCTGTCTCGGGTAAAGCCTCACCTTCGCCCGTAAATCTCACGCCGAAATTCACGCATGTGCCACAGCTGGATGGCCACAACATTGGACTGCTGGTGAGGACCGCAACGGAGCCACTGCAGCAAAGCATGTCGGCATCCTCCTCTATGCTAGCAGCCACTCCGCCGGCCACACCCCGTTCCGCGGCCCAGCCATCGCCCTTCGAATTCCCAAGTCTGGATTCGGCGCCAGAGCAGCACAAGTTCAGGTCCCTGGCTTCCTTCGACGAGGTGCAGCGGGACTTCAACGTGAATCGTTCCTTCGACAATGTATCGCCACGTCCCTATCTGGGCATTGAAGGTGCGTGGGATTTCCCGTCTTCCTCTGTGTCTGTCGTGGCCTTTTTCCACCTGATCCCCGAAGTCTATTCACCCATTTGTTCTATCTATATGTGACTCAGTGGGTGTTGTTGAATCAGAAACACTTGGCAAATATTTTCATACCAATACCAGAGGTGGGTACTTCATACTTAAGAAAAGAGAGAAGAAATGGTTTCAAGGACTTTGATTTCAGAAGAAGGTATTGGATAATAACATATTCTGATAGATTTTAATAGTGCAAAGTTTGCGAGCACGATGTTATCCAAATGTCCTCATTTATTTTCCTTTCCCAGCAGACAATATTAAAAAAATATATGTATATACCAGTTCCATTCCACGCTCATTCATCTTATTCGTTTTATTGGTAGATCATATGTTTCTATTTTAGAATTATATTGCTCACTTTCCGAGCAGACTTATGTCACCCAGACTTTTAAATATAATAAGCTATAAGATTTGCAGCCCAGACTTTTGAAGATTTAGATCTTAAAATGAAAATAATAATTTCTTAAGATTCCAATAATCTTAAATACCTATTTCAATTTTTCTTGGGACCATTTGGGACTATTTTGTGTTTAAAAAGAATATTAATCCAAAGATCAATATCTCGGCTAAGCATGTGCAAAACGAATGACTCTTGGGGGCCCCAAAAACAGATAATGTAAGAGGCCGACCGAAATGTGTCTTTTGTACTATTTATCTGTGACGTTTGACGGCCATCAAAGCGAATTTGTTGCGTGCCTAACAAGCAGGCCAGAGGATGCCTATTATACCAGATAATTGTACGGCTATGAGTTACAATTTTGCTAATAATTTTAATGAGCCAACTTTTGTCGTACACCTGTGTGAATACGTTTAAAAACAGATTTGTTTTAGTTCGCCCCAAGATGACAGCCGTTTAAATTTAGCCACTGCCGCCCCTTGAGTCACGTACTAAATCCGCAGCAGTCACAAGATTGATGATAGATAGTTAGTTGGGATCTCGCGGGCAGGAGAGTATCCCCGAAGATAAATGGGAGGCGGGGGGCCAGCCAGAACAATAAACACCAGCAGCTTCGCTATACAGATCTGGGCAGAGATCCGCAAATATGCGAAAAGCCATATCTATATATATAGATAGCTGTTGTGGCAAACACCTTGGGATCGGCTGCTGCCGCGAGTGAGCGAGATCGCTGGTGGTGAGCGAGATCGCTGGCATTTCAAGGTGCGGCCCACAAATCATGAAAATCGAAGGTGTAAACAATGCGGAAAAGTGGGCCAGGATCCCGCTCGCGGGATGATGATGAAGACCAAAGACCCAAAGACCAAGATCAACCTCGTTAGCAGACCCTCGGCAGCCTCAGACTTTTCCTCGGCCTTTTCCCACTCTCTCTCGCCTTTCTTTTTTGCGAGATCTCTAACATCTCTTAGCTCATCGACGAACATCGACGAAATCGCTCGCCCGCCCGCCGAGTGTGTGGGTTGTGTATTTTTTCTGTATCTCGGCCATCTCGAACCCGAATAATTTCACTTAGTAGCATACATCGAAGGCAAACATATCGCAGCGCGAACGATCAACGAATTAGCAAATAGAAAATAGAAATAGATATTCAAATTGGGCAAAAATCGAACGCGAATCAAATCGAATCGAATCAACAAATAAAAAATCAATACGCCGCGTTACCGAAAAGCCGAAAACAATTTTTAATTCCTCAATTTCCAACGATTATCGATCCATACCAAACCCCCGAAAGATCAACGAAAAGCGCGCCGATCTGTAAAAAAAAAACAGAAAACAAAATCGAGAAGAAATCATAATACTGTGTGGTGTTCCCCGAGTCTCGAAACTCGACTCTCGAATCTCAGAAATCGATTGATTGCACCTTGAGGGTTATATAACGCTCTCAACTTTCCCAATTTCTGCGTTTGCGTTCCGCTGCGAGCGACTCAAGTCAAAAAATAGCCGCAAAATAAAGAAAAAATAAAATAAAATAGCAACATATACAGCGCGTTTATATACGTGTATTTGTTATTTTTGATATCTATACGAGAATATTTTTATTCTTACGCAAAGCCCCAATCGGGACAGCGAGAGATATAGCGATATATAACCATGGTCGCACAGTGGAAGATCATCAACGAGAACTACAAGAATCTGGAGGGTAAAGACTACACTTAGAATGTAATCCGTTTAACCACTTGGCGTTGGTGTTGCCATTGTTGCCATTGTTGCCATTGGTGTCGTTGGTGATGTTGCCAGTGCAGCGGGCAACATGTTGCCAGAGTGCGCTGATTGGGAGCATCCAACCTCATCATCATCATGAGTAATGTCAAATTCTTGGCTTTCGACTCGTTCGCACCATCTAAATTTAGACGTATGATTTGCAGAAAACTGCCCGCTGTGTGGTTGGCTATAATTTTAATTGGCTTAAATCATTTTCAAATTGTTTTCGCTAGCTGTGTCCAAGGTTGCCCCGTGACGCCCACATTTTGGCCGCATTTTGTTGAATGTTCTCATTGTTGTTGCACAGCAGCTGCACTTAGCAGACTGTGCAGCTTTCAAAGAATTCCAAGTATTTATCGTTACCTTTTGTGCGGCTCATTTCTTTGTCTGCAGGCTACAAGCGCGTGGCCTGGCCCCCGGCCTCCGAGGAGCGGATCATCCGGGAGTTCACCCCCCAGCCGCAGACCCAGAGCCCGGCTCCGGGCTCCGGCGGTTACTATCCGCAGGCGAATGCCAGCGCCGCGCCGCAGCCAGCTACTGCCCCAGCTCAGGTAATTAAACCTTTTCCAAACCGCGTATTTTCCGCCAATGAACTGTACATAGTAAATATGTAGTATATAGAAATATATATATATAATAGTGTTCTGTGTGTGTCCGTCCCCCGGAGGTGTGTAAATATAATTGTGCCCGAAAATTGCGTCTCAATCGGTGAGGCGTGAGGCGTGAGTAGGGAAGCACATGTACATAGCAATAGCATTCCAGCCACGAAAGCCACATCCAAACACCATCCCCCCTCTAACCACACCGCACTGACAACTTGCAGGGTCCCATTTATAACAACGTCCAGCCACGCTCCACCAGCACCGCCACCAACAACAACTACTATCCGCCGCAAAACGTTCCCGATAGATATCCCAGCCAGGAGCCACAGCATCAGCCCGTTCAGTATACCCAGGCCCAGTTCAATCGGCAGCCCTCGAGGGAGCCCGTGCCGGTCCCGGTACAGGCTCCAGCTCCAGCTCCTGCCTCCGATTCGAATGGCTATGGTCACTATCCGCAGGGCAACTATGCGTCGGAGCCAACGCTCCAGGCGGTTAACAACGTGAGCGGCGGCGGCCCGGGCTGGAAGCATATTGGTGCTCCGCAGCCCAAGTCGCACAGCGACTTTAACGTCGGAGGATCAGCTGCCCCAACGGGCGGTGCCTATCCCCCGTTCCAGCAGCAGCAGCCGAGCTATCAGCAGGTACCGTCTTGGCTCGGAATGGATCCGCTCTTGAACTTGGCTTTTGGCAACGCGATCTGTGGCTACAAACTGCACGGCCCATCTCTATCTCCAGTTGAACTCCTTTCCTTCTTTTTTTGGACTCTAACTAAACACCTTTCCCTTTGCTTTTACTAACTTTCTTCATAGTTAGGCATTAAATGGATTTCTAAACTCTATTCCTGTACATTTACTAATTATTCTATCTCAGACATTCATTAACAATATTTAATATTTTATTTAACAGTATTTTTAAAGGATTTTAAAAAGGGTTCTACAAGTATATGGCCTTGGTTAGTTTTTATCAGAAATTCATTTCATATTTCGTCACTGATTAAATCTGAAGCATTTAGGAACCAAAAATAAAATTTGTACTTATATAAAAATTATTTTAAAGTAATTAGAGCCTTTAAGAAAAAATTTCACTTAATAAAAAGCAGGCACTTTAAAGATTTTTCTTTTTAATATTTCTTAAGATCCTATTTTTTAAGATCCTAATTACTTAGAAAGGAAGTAATTTTAATACAATAATTGTTGAATTCACTTTATATTTATAGTACTCAAGGTATTATTATATAAAGGAAATCATTTAAATTTGCCTAAAAAACGCAATTTTCTATATAGTTTTTTTCCAACGAATTGCTTTATATATTAATATAGTAAAAGTACCAAAAACTCGTAGTATCTCTGTACTAACTAACATAATGCACGCAAAATGCTATACTAATCACTGTTTATATGCATAGAACTTACTTAACCCATTGGCTTAACCCACTGCTTTCGCTTCTTTCTCTTGCCACTTTCAGCTGTAAACTGCGCAAAAAAAGAGGAACTTATCCAAACACTAATCAACACTTAAATCGAAACTAAACCACCCAACCTCTAACTAAGGTCTTCTGTCTATCTATTCTCGATTTCCAACATACTCTCTATCTGTCCGTCTACATCCACGTTGTATGCACCTCCCCAACGCACCATAAAACTATGTTCTCAAACCATAACCTGTGATCGAAAACCATGACACCACCTTGCACTTGCACCACCTGAACCACCGAACCACCTGAACCACTGCACCACCGATCCGAGTAGCAGCAGCAGCAGTACGGTGCTCCGTCTTACGATGGCTACCAGCAGCAGCCACCGCAGCAGCAGCAACCTGCTCCCCAGTGGCAGCAGCAACAGCCTGCTCCGCAGTGGCAGCAGCCACAGCAGCAACAGCCTGCTCCCCAGTGGCAGCAGCCTCAGTCCCAGGCTCCGCCTCAGACTCAGGCTCCCTACCAGCAGCAGCAGCCACAGTGGAACCAGCAGCAGCAGCAGCAACAGCCATCGTACCAGGCTTCACCGTACCAACAGCAGCAACCACAACAACAGCAGCCATCCTATTACCCACAGCAAAACGGTGGCTCGACCTTTGCTCAACCCCAATACAATTCTTATTCGCAGCCACAGCAGCAGCTTGGCCAGCTGGCCTACTCGCAGGATCAGACCGATCTGCAGCGACAGCAGCAGCCGGGTGCCTTCGCTGGCCAGGATAGCTACCGTGGCGCCAGTCCCGGTATCATAACCCTGCGCAAGGAGGCGCCCGTTAGCCAGCAGCCAGCGCCAGTCTACACTTCGCAGCCGGCCGCCGTCAGCTATCAGGGTGAGTTTGGGGCTTGCCAAGGGGATATTCCTTAGCTGGAAGTATTTTTTTTATCATTGAGAAATTAAAAAATGTTAAGCTAACCGCAGGTTAACTAAGTTGTTGAAGAGGTTTTTAAAAAAAGGTCTCATGTTAGCTAAATGGTTAATATCAGGGAATACTCCATAATTATTTGCGAGTCTTTTTTTATATTTTAAACTCATTAAGAGGATTTTACAAAAATCCACACGTTAAATTAACCGCCAGTTAAGAAAATTGTTAATATCAGCCGCCTTTTAAATGTACAAATGGTTACAAAAGGTCTACAAAATAATTGATCAGAGTAAGATCTTCCAAAGAAATTCCTTAATTTTAAATATATTAAATATAAAATGTACATCAATCTTCATGTTAAACTTATTATAATTCCAGGAGGCAGCAAATTGCGCGGAGATTTGAAATGGCCACCACCGGAATACAAGGAGGCTGCGGCTCGCGAGAACGAGGAACGTCGCCAGTTGGCGTTGGGCCCCGTCTGCCGTCCCAGGAGAATTAACCGGGTAGGTTTTAATTTCCAAATACCAAAGATTCTTGACTGAAATATATGCCTATTCCGTATGCCCACAGGACTACACAACCTTCTTTGCCAAGCATCAGCTGAACAATGGCTATCCCAGCTACAAGGTGCCACCTGGCACCCAGCACATGTGGGCCTAAAATGGGCGGCAAGTTGGAGGAAAAACCATATATAACAGCAAATAATTCAATGGAACCCACTTCATCATAATAATACTACTGAAAACGATCATGTATATGTTACTAAAACGAATCACTAACGAACCAATTTATATATATAGGATATATGCAATTGTTATACTAATCCTAAAACAGAACCACTAACGACGCCATATATATATATATTACGAAACGAACCCATGTTAGGTGAATGCAATACTACAAAAGCAAGGGGTGATTCCATCCCATGAGTCATATTTCGTATTTGTCATCGTTGAAATGAATGGAATCCGGATCTTTTGAACAGATCCCACGCCCATTTTTTGGGGGTGACAATACAGGCGATGACTCGTGGGCATGGAACCCACTAACGATTTCTCTATGTACCCATACTATATACACATATTTGGAGCATGTGCATATAGTATGGCTAAGATAGCAGAGCAGAAAATAAAGCTATATACTAAACCATATATAGACTAGATTCTAAGATGATTGTTAAATTGTTACACTAGCAAATGAAATGGATACGACGATGCGACCCAAGACGGAAACTGATAATGAGATTGAACCTTGTTTTAGACGTAAGCCGCACTACTAAACTAATCTATTTATTATCAGCATATTCTACTTAACACACAGATCCTGGCGAGGCCAATACTAGCTCAAGGTCGAGAACCATCCGAAAATAATTGTAAATTGTAAACGAACGTGTGTCACCTTTGGAGCTGCCCGACCAGGATTCTCAATGTTTTTACTGTTTGAGTTTGCATGCTTTTTGCTTATATCTATATTCTATTCTACACGCACTTGTATGTATATATCTATATATATACTGCAACGATATTGTTAAAACGAGCATATTATAAAAAACCTGTCAATGAACCCGTAATTAAGTTAGTTATACAAGAGACCCCTATCGAGGAAAACACCGATCTGTGAGTTCGAAATGCCAATCAAGGATAGAAAACTCAAAGAGCCCGCCACAAATACCACCCCCTTCCAGCCCCTCAAGGTCGGCATTTCAGTCCGCCAGCTACACTGGCTTGCCAGTTTGCCCCTTTCCCTTTGAGATCCACCGGATGCACTTGGGGCCAGAGCAAGCCACCACTGGCAATAATATGAGGATGCCTTTGCCTGCTGTACGTGGAGCCGTGGACTCAGTGCCTGCCTTGGAGGATGGATGACGGGGATGCCTCAAACGGGGCGGGCCACAAAACTCTCAGACTTTACCAAATCACTATGACCAGCAATGTCTAAAAGGAACCCCCTAACTTACACTACGATACTACGATGTATAACTAATATGAAAAGAGGAATCTAAATAAACGGCAAGTTTTGAATACTCGCGACGAGAAGAACTACTCCGCAGACGAGTTTTCTTTTCGATTGGGTTACACATTGGGTTGGGTTCACTTTATTGAAACTTTCGCATTCGATGGCTAAAACTTAATAGTAATCATAATATAATTATCGTATTAATAAATAACTAAAGGTAAGGCCAACGCTCCCCTTGTTGTGGCACTTACACATCCATCATTCCATCATTCATTCCGAAATTAAATGCAACGGAAGGGAGGAGAGACTTGGACTAAAATAGGTTTAGTATTTAGTATCCGTATTTAAAACACTTGGTTAACTACATTTTGCAACAGTCAGCTACGGCCGAGACGCATACGATTATGTATATTTGATGTCGTACAATAAGATCCTCCAACCGACCACGTAAAACAATTTGCAACAAGTAATTCCATGGGTTCTCTGCTACTCGATCTGCTCGATCTACTCGATGACCAACTCCCCTGCGACGGCTTCACTTTCTTGTGTTTAGTTTTGAGTAAATTCAATTAATCACGAGTGCTCCCCGCCGAATCAGTAGCCACTTGCTCACTCTGTGCACTTGATATTAGTTCTTTGTTTGTTTTTGTTTTGTTTTGGAAGAGCTGCCCTCGTAGACATTAGTGATTGATTGATTGATGGGTTGGTTGGCGTGATGCTCCTCCTCCTCCTCCTAGTTGTTCGACGGCTCCAGATCCATGTTGAGACTGGCACTGGTTGACGGGGAGGTGGCAGGTGACTTTTTCGCCAGACTGCTCGTAAAGCGGCCGGAGGTGGATGCCGATGCCGAGCCCGAGGGCCGGCTATCCGAGGTTCTGACTTCCTTGTCCTCGTCATCCTCGTCCGCGTCATCCTCCTCCTGGATCAGCTTCCGGGCCAGCTTGACGGCCTCGAACTCGCGATAGTGGGCCTTGCGACGTCGCTCAAATTCGCGTCGTCGTTCTGCAATGTTCAATGTGTTAGTAATCAATCGATTTTAAGTGGTTCCTATTGATACTTACGTCGCTCCTCCTCGCTCAGCGGCTGATCGTCACCCGAAGAACCGTCGTCTTCAATGCTTTCCGTAGTCGTTGGTGTATTGGCCGCGATGCGAAGTCTATAAATAATTGTATAATTTAGCAATCTGTCTATTGTATGGCCTGGCCACCACACAAGGCTGTCATAATTCGTAGAATATTGTTAATTACTTAAGTAATTGAAGTCAGACTGACTGACTAAATATTACGCATTAATTGGAGATAATAATCATACTTGAATTTAACATGCTTCATTCCTAATTATACCTCCAGAGATTTTGGAATTTTAAATACTTTTTTTTTTGCCTGGAACATGATAAGTCCGAATCATTTTCTGAATTCCCTCTCTTGGGTAACTATTTTTGATTCTTTTTGAGCTATGACAACCTTGTGACGGGACTCCTCCGAGGCTCCCCTACTTCTCCACCAGCAGCTCCGTGTCCAGTTCGTCCCGGTTTTCTTCGTAGGCCTCCGTGTAGTTGTATGGCGTTTTGGGCTCATCGATTTTCATGTGTCCATAGTCCTTGTCGGCCGGATGGAACGTCTGTAGCACGTTTAGCTCATCGAACTTGGCACTCTTGCGAAAACTGCGGAAATGGGATTGATTAAAGGTGGTTTCGGCTTGGATTTATCATCATTTAAAGAGCGCCGCCTACCTGGCTCCGGACTTGTCGAAGCTGCGCGATGTCTTCAGGATGCCCTTGCAGGGCAACTGTGGACTGGGCTGGTTCTGCATCCTGATTACCTGTGAAGCCGCAGAGAGGAATTTGTTTTAGTTGCGGTCAGAGCACGCGCATAATTACGTCAGGTGGTTGGGAGCTGCTGCCGCTGCTTGTGGTGTTATTGTTGTTATTGGCATTGCTGCTGGACACTCGTGGTGAATCACGGCGGCAGTAACCGAACAGGCAGAGACACTGTAAGCGCGACACTCGCCAGATTAGAAGGGCACAGGTAGCTGTGTCGACACTTACGCCACCGTTTCGGCACCGTGCCCTTGGGGGGGTCGCCTTCACCACCTCCTGCAGCGCCACCACCCACTGGGCGGTTTCAGTAACCAAGCGTAGCCGTCGCCGCCGCCGCCGCCCCCGCTACCAGCCACCATCCCACGCGACCCTCGGTGGCCGTCATCTCCACTGCCTGACCCCAACACTTACTTGCCTTACTTGTCCTCTCCTGTTAACTGCAGTTGCAGTAATTGCAATCTACGCCTCAATCCCTGCAAGTGTCCAGCGGGAGCATCGAGAGCGACAGCCAGGCGGTGGTTGGTATCCTATCTGGTAACGTGGAATTTTGCGGACTTGTCTAGCAAACTAACTACCGTGCTAAATTTCGACTTTTGACGTTTTCCAACGGCAAACAAATGGAATCCGGTATAAATTCTAACAATCCGAGAACCAGTGTTGCCAGATGAAAATTTTGCTTTCCCCCTAAAAAATCTAAAATCGTCATTATTTCCCCCTAAAAAATCCAGTCTTCCCCCTACATTTAAAAAATATGTTAATGAAATCAAAACTCAATAAATTCGATTTATTTAATTTATTTATTTTGTACTAATTGGTATTTACAAATATACTAGAGCTGGCCCGATAATGGATGATGCAGAGTTATCGCGGGCAGAGATTACTGTAACAATCGATACATCGATATATTTGTATCTCATTTCCGGTATTGGAAAAAAGTTCTTAAGGAACTAGTAAATACATGCATGGTTTCTTTTGCATTGTTAAATTAGTTATTGTTTTGTATTTATTTGAACAGAGATATTGATAATCCTTGTACTATTTTACCAATTACAAAAATTTCTAATTTGTATAGTTATAGATATTTTTTATACTACAATTTTTGTTTAAATCTTAATTAATTGATTTCGGATAAGCTCTATAAAGACATTTATTACCATTTTACAAACAAATTAAATATAATTTGAAAATAGCGCTATCGTTTCGATAACAATTGCGTTCATCGACTAGTTTATCCCAAAGTTTACGGCATTTTATTTTCAGAGATAGTCGGGTCATACTGGCACCAATAAAAAGTTAAAGTTTTTATTTCTACAGTGAATTTAAAGCTAATTGGACGGGCATTTGTGCGATAAGAAACCAAGAACCGGAGCAGTAAAATGTTCAATGGTCAGCTTAAAGACGTGTTTACCAAGCAATCCACAAGTTGTCAGTTGGCCTTATCAGTTTTTTTTGTTGTTTCTAAGTTCGCCGAATTGCGCGTCATTTTGTTTCATTTCGAAAAAAAAAAATTGAGTAACTGACCCACAGAACAGTCAGCGTGACAGTCATCGTTCATTGATTAAGGGGGAAAAGGGAAAAGCAGGGAAATGGGGCAAAAGTGCGATGTGGGCAATGGCGCATAATCAGAAGATCTGCTGTCGGGTTGGGGTTAGCTGTCCGCTCCCGATTGGCCAATGAGCGATGCTATGTACCGCTCATCCGACGTGTGATGTGTGCCTGAGTGTACTATTGATTTGTTGGCAACCGCCAGCGCACCCGCACCCGCACCCGCTCACCGCCACCCACATCCACCCCGTGTAAACTTAATTGCCTCTTATTTCCCTGTCAGATTCGCCGCATCAAAGCATCACATCCTCTCAAGTAACCTCGTAAAAGGGTGCAAAGTTCAAGCAGCATCCGCAGCCAGCAGCCATCATGTCTTGGCTGGCCTTTGGAACCCTGGCCACCGGCTTCGGTACTAGCTACTACCATCTCCATCTCCATGTTGTGTATTGTTTTGTAGTCTAGTCCCCCGAAACACTTCCCTATCTAATCACACTCTCTTGAACCCTCACCTAATGACTCAATGACTCAATGTGTTTCCTATCCACTTCCAGTTCTTCAGCGTTTGCTGGGCGGCGATCAGCCAGCAAACAAGGTGTTGGAGATCAAGAGCGAGTCGCTGGGAACGCTGCAAGTGCTCGCTCGCGATGATGCCATGGTCCTGTTCGCACCGCCCTACAATAGCAGCGACAACAAGCGGGCGGTGTATGAGATTATACTGCAGCGACCCACTTCGGACTCGAATACCACATCCTTCAGCTTGTACCGCTCGCCACTGCAGTCGGAGGCCGAGGAACGCTTCAATGCCTTCCTCCAGCGGCTGCCCGTGTTCGTGAGCATTGTCAAGGAGGTACTTGGAGCTAGCTTAGGTGGAATTTATCTCCCAATAACACTCTGTTATTCCTAGTACTACAATGTGAATGGCTTGCAAAAGACCTGCGACATTCTGGCGGAGAATCCGTCCTGGTCGCTGGCCCACTTGATCGCCAACTTCAACCTGGTGGACTATATCAGCAATCCGAAGGTCCTGCAGTGCGTGGAGAGCGCCGATCCCAACTCTCTGATGTCGCCCTTTCAGCTGGCCATCAAGCAGGGCCACATGGAGATGGTGAAGGCCCTGCTCCCGTTGAGCAAGCTGGAGCACCTCGATATCAACAGCAATTCCGTGTACCACTACGCAGCCAGCACCACCAAGGAGATTATCAATGTGAGCTTCCATGCTCCTTATCTCACTCCAGACCAAAACAAACCTGATTTTTCCTTAGCTCATCACCGACAAGAGCACCGTGAACCTGAACCATCTAAACTCGGATGGCTATACGCCGCTGCATGTGGCCTGTGTCACCGACAAGCCGGACTGCGTAAAGGCCCTGCTCCTGGCCGGCGCCGATGTCAATCTCAATGCCAAGAATATCACCAAGCTCTACAAGACCTCGGCCCCGACCTCGGTGGCCACGTTTCTGCGCACCAATGCCAGCAAACTCTACACGCAGGACATGAAGTACGGCGGCACACCCCTCCACTGGTGCTCCTCCCGCGAAACCCTGCACGCCCTCATCATGGAGGGATGCGACGTTAACTCGACCAACTTTGATGGACGCACGGCGCTCCATGTGATGGTGGCCAGGAATCGTTTCGAGTGCGTCGTCACACTCCTCGCCCACGATGCGGACATCGATGTGCTGGACAAGGAGGGCAACTCGGCGCTGCACATTGCCATTGAAAAGAAACTGGTGCCGATTGTCCAGTGCCTGGTGGTGTTCGGGTGTGACATCAACCTGAAGAACAAGGATGGCAAGAGCCCTCGTCATATGGTGGGCAACGATGCCAGCGGCAGCAAGGAGGACGAGATCCTCTACATCCTGCACTCGGTGGGGGCCAAGCGGTGCACCGACACGGGCTCCAAATGTCCGCCCGGATGCAATGCCAAGGGCAACTACAATGGCATCCCGCCCGAGGCCCCAGAGTCCGTGGAGCAGAGGGAGCACATTGAAACCATGCTGGCCACCACGAGTCGCCAGGTGCTGGGCGGTTTCCTGGGTGTGGCGGCCAATGGAATGGTGGAGAAGCCAGCGCCGCCACAGTAAGTTCTTTAAATTATTTAATATTATAGGCTCTTGTTCTTTTTAAGTCTATTTTTCACAAACGCCGCTCAGACAATTAGTGATCGCAGATCTCTCTTGTTCTCCTATCGATCTCTTTTCTTAACATTAATCGATAGTATCGGTGTACAATGGTTTTAAGATATATTGTTTACACTTCTGTTACATTCTATGTTATGTTTATTGTTTATTATGTTGGTGTTCCTACTATGTTCCTACAATATCACATAACATCCTCCATTTCCTCCCCGCCAGAATGCCCGTTGTGGTCGACACGGAGAAGGAATTGAAGGGACAGAGCATCATGGACGCCCTGCTGGGCATGTTCACCACCAAGGTGAATGCCGACGAGCTCAAGAAGGACACCTCATCGGGCAGTCTGGCCGGCGGCAGCGCTGCGGCCACGCCTACCTCGGCCACGGCCAGTCCGGAGCACTTGGCGTCGCCCACCTCGCCCATTGGCGCGGAGATTGGCGATAAGCCCTATGGACGTGGGCGACTACTGTGCCTGGATGGCGGCGGCATTCGGGGCCTGGTGCTGGTTCAAATGCTCCTCGAAATCGAGAAGCTGTCGCGCACACCCATCATCCATATGTTCGATTGGATCGCCGGCACGAGCACCGGCGGAATCCTCGCCTTGGCCCTGGGCTGCGGCAAGACGATGCGCCAGTGCATGGGTCTCTATCTGCGCATGAAGGAGCAGTGCTTCGTGGGCTCGCGACCCTACAACAGCGAGTTCTTCGAGGCCATTCTCAAGGACAATCTGGGCGAGTTCAATGTGATGACGGACATCAAGCATCCCAAGATTATGGTCACCGGTGTGATGGCGGACCGCAAGCCCGTGGATCTGCATCTATTCCGGAACTACACCAGCGCCAGTGACATTCTGGGCATTGTGACTTCCATAAGTGAGTAGAGATTAGCTAATTGGCTTAACTAATTAAAGAGTAATTACTTGAGTGCTAAGTTTATGGGTCCATAATCCACAAGTGTGTCATGATGGCGTGGCTATGAAATGAGTCACTGCTTTAAGTGAACCCAGCTTAGATTATTAAGGAATAATAATTAAATATCAGTATTTAATTAGTTTCTTTAATTAGTTTCTTTCTAATATAATTACAGGAAAAAAATCGTCGTATAAACTATAATATTGTTACATGAATTCTTTACTTTAGAGTATTAAAAATTTCCTAATAATACTGCAAAAGTATAAAAACTATACTAATTCGCATTAAGACTTGATAAGAAATAATAACGCGAAAAACAAAGCACTAAATTCCAGCTAACGCTATACATTATCGAACTATCGTATCAAAATAATACTAGATAATGCACAATTGCAACTAAGAGTATAAAAACTATACTATTGATTATTAATTTGATATCATTAGGTATTAAATCTATACTAAACTCACTATACAGCGTATTGAAAATGTCTTAATGATACTGCGAAAGTATAAAAACTATACTAATTCGCATAAAGACTTGACAAAAATAAATAACGCGAAAAACAAGTCACTAAATTCCAGCTAACGCTAAATGTTATCGAACTGTCGTATCAAAATAATACTAGATAATACACAATTGCAACTTAGAGTATAAAAACTATACTATTGAGTAAAAATTTGATATCATTAGGTATTAAATCTATACTAAACTCACTATACAGCGTATTAAAAATTTATTTGTGATAAAGTATAAAAACTATACTAATTCGCATTAAGACTTCACAAAAATAAATAACAAAGCACTTAATTCCAGCTAACGCTATACGTAATAGAACTATCGTTTCAAAATAATACTAGATAATGCACAATTGCAACTTTGAGTATAAAAACTATACTATTGCGTATAAATTTGATATCACTAGGTATTAAATCTATACTAAACTCAATATACAGCGTATTAAAAATGTCTTAATGATACTGCGAAAGTATAAAAACTATACTAATTTGCATTAAGACTTGACAAAAATAAATAACCCAAAAAACAAAGCACTAAATTCCAGCTAACGCTATACGTTATCGAACTATCGTATCAAAATAATACTATAAAATACACAATTGCAACTAAGAGTATAAAAACTATACTATCGAGTATAAATTTGATATCCTTAGGTATTAAATCTATACTAAACTCACTATACTGCATGAGTATATTTTTAAGACAAGGCGTATAGGGGCTAACATTTTTTTTACATTAATTTCGCCATCATTCCTTTGGCAGCTATAGGATATAGTAGTCAGATTTCGGCCGTTCCGTCTTATATACTGCGTGCTAAATAAATAAGACTATGCTGAAAATTTCAGCTCGATAGCTCAAAATCTGAGAGACTAGTTTGCGTAGAAACCGACAGACGGACAGACAGACTGACACACGGACATGGCTAGATCGACTCAGCTGGTGATGCTGATCAAGAATAAATATACTTTATGGGGTCGGAGATGCAAATATCATGGCAAAATTATAATATCCTCTGCAAGGGTATAAAAACTATACTAATTCGCATTAAGACTTGACAAAAATAAATAACGCGAAAAACAAGGCACTAAATTCCAGCTAACGCTATACGTTATCGAACTATCGAATCAAAATAATACTAGATAATACACAATTGCAACTTAGAGTACAAAAACTATACTGTTGAGTATAAATTTGATATCATTAGGTATTAAATCTATACTAAACTCACATAAAGCTTGAGTATATTTTTAAGACAACGCGTTAGGGCTAAACTCATGTTTTATTTTATTTTTGTGCACTTATATTCCAGATAACCGCCGCGTCCCTCCACCATCGCCGAACGAGCAATTGGTGTGGCGCGCCGCCCGTGCCACTGGAGCGGCTCCCTCGTATTTCCGCGCCTTTGGCCGCTTCCTAGACGGTGGCCTGATTGCCAACAATCCCACTCTGGATGCCATGACCGAGATACACGAGTACAACATGGCGCTGCGCAGTGCTGGACGCGAGGCCGAGGCCATACCGGTGTCTGTGGTGATGTCGTTGGGCACGGGCCACATACCAGTGACGGAGCTAAAGGATATCGATGTCTTCCGACCGGAGAGCATTTGGGATACGGCCAAGCTGGCCTACGGCATATCCACCATTGGTGAGCTTGGTAATTACGAAATTTGTATGTGAAGAGAACTCATCGTTTGTGTAATTCATAGGCAACCTGCTGGTGGATCAGGCCACCTGCTCCGATGGCCGAGTGGTGGATCGGGCTCGCGCCTGGTGCAGCACCATTGGAGTGCCCTACTTCAGGTTCAATCCCCAGCTGAGCGAGGACATCGCCATGGACGAGAAGAACGACCAGAAGCTGATCAATATGCTGTGGCACACCAAGGCCTACATGCACGCCAATCGCAACAAAATCATCGAGATGATCAACTTTCTGAAATAGCACGCAAGACGGATTTAGACCACATCTTTTGCTGTCTGTAGAGATCTCTTTCCGCAGAAGGAGAGAGAGAGATCCCTTTTCGTCTCTTGTCTGTGTGTGTACTTTTTAGCTATTTTTACTTTTCGTTGAGAGCACCTTTTCTGCGGTCTAAATCCAGTTCCCTCCACCTCCACCTCCACCTCCACCCACAAAAGAGTCACTATTCCCAGGAACTTCCTTCAATAACACGGAACATTAGCTCCCACCAGCCGGAACCTGAACTAAACCTATGATTTCTTACTTCCCGAGGCTTTATCTCCAGGATTACCAAACAAAAAAACGAATTACGCTTTGCATTAATGTGTTATTGGTTTTTAAGAAGGAATCTTACTTAAATTATTATTGATATTTGTACTATTTGTATTATTGTTAGCGCCACCAACCCCCCCATGTATTGAATGTGTGTGTAGCCCTCCAATTGAATTGTGAGTTGATAACGAAACATTCCGTGCCGCTTTGCTAGAAAATGCATATGTGTAGTCGAGCACGAATTTTTTGAATAAAACTTTTTAAGTGTGTAGAAACTCGTTTTTAATTGGAACCTTTTAAGTTTAGGCTTTCACAAAAATGTTAGTTCGAACAGAGATCGAAGGTTACTCTACTAATCGATTTTATTATAGTTATTTATCAGCAAGACAAAGGGTATTCAAGGAGTTCCAGATGAGATTTTGGATAAATATCTATAATAAATATTTACATTTAGTAAGCAGCGTTTAAATATGTGACATAAAAATAAATAAACATCAATTTGTAGTCGAAACGTGTACAAAATAAATAACAAAGTTTGAAAATACAAAAAAGGGGTTTTTTATATAAAATAAAAGCTTTGGTAAATCATAATTTTAGTGCGGAATAATACACAATGTTTTTTTTTAAGTTTATAAGTTTTTTGGCTTACCAACAAATAAAAGAAAACGGTTCCAAATATTTATATTTGGTAAAAATGTTTTTATAAATAATTATTAAGAAATCATAAAAACAAAATATTATATCACAAAATAAATTCTCTAAGGCTTTTAACGTTATTTTTAATAATTTATCATAAATTTAATAAAACAACAACAACATACGTACATTAAATTTCTAATTAATTACTTAGTTTCCATTGAAAATATTTTTTATTTTCTGCTTACTGGCAGTGCTGTCAATTTAGCTATTTTAACATATTTGTTAGCTATTTCTAGCTGTGTTCATTGGCTAAGCTAGAGACCTTTCTTTGACCCGAAGAGTTGGCAGCATTGCTACCAGGGCTGCGCCATCGATCAGCTATCGCTTGCGGCCAATCGATAGTTAGCACATCCGGCCTATCGATAGGGGGCAAAATGTAAACAGGAAAAAAATAGAGAAAAATACAAACAATACAGACAGGAAAACAAGCAGCGCGTGCCTGACAGAGAATTTTTCACCGCTAGACAGGATTGGAAACGGAAAAAACGGTGAAACGGGGAGCAGAGCAAGAAGGAGCGACGCACAAGAGCGAGCAGAGAAGCGAGACGAGACGAGAGACGGAACAAATGGCCGCGGCCACCAACAACGATTCCTCCACCTCCGGTGTGGAGGGGGGCAAGGAGGAGACGGAGATGTCGCCCATGTCCATGGCCCTTACACGCTCCATGCCAATGCCCATGCCCGCGTCCAAGGGCATCATGATCACGCCGCCGCCGCCGGTGATGCCGCCCACGCCCACCTCGTCGCCCAACACGCACGGCGAGTGGCCGCACATGAACTTCAACCTGAACGTAAACCTCAATCTGAACATGAACATGAACATGAATATGAACATGAATCCCAGTGCGAGCGCGGCCAATCCGAGCACGAATGCATTCCAGCTGACCAGAGACCGGGGCGAGCACTTTGCGCTGCCGCACCTGCCGCCGCTGCCGCTGAATCCCAACGCCCCCAATGCCGAGTATCTGCCCAGCCTGATCCATCCGAGCACCCTGCCCTCGGGCAGCAAGAGCTTCAAGATGCGGCCGCGAATGCAGCGGCTAAAGCAATACTGCAGCTACAGCAACATCCTCACCCAGTCGAACGGCCGCAAGCTGCGCACCGCCGCCTCCACCTGCAACATTGAGCTGCTCAATCGCATCCTGGAGGCGGGCGCCAATCCCAATGCCGCCGACGAGTACAATCGCAGTCCCCTGCATTTGGCCGCCTGTCGCGGCTACATACCCATCGTCCAGCAGCTGCTCAAGTACGGCGCCAATCCCAATGTGGTCGACTCGCTGGGCAACACCCCACTGCATTTGGCCGTCATCTCGGCCAGCTCCAATAACTTTAACATCGTGGTCGGTGTCCTGCTGCAGGGCGGCGCCAGTGTCCACATGTACGATCGCAGCAACAAGTCACCGCTAGAGCTGGCCGAGGCCAAGCTGAGATTGCTGCGCAATCGCTATGATCATCCCACGCCGGAGACGGCCAAGATTCTCGAGGACATGTGCATGCTGACCACGCTGATCTTGCGCTACATGGTGAAGCAGCAGCGCGAGCTGGAGGATCTCTCGGCCCTGGAGAAGCGTCTGCAGAACCTAAGCACCAGCGACGATCAGGAGCAGGTCGTATCCCAGACCGCCGACGAGCTGCTAGCCAGCGTCGAGCGGTTGTCCATCAATAACAAGTAGAAGGGGGCGCGGGCGCGGAATGGAATAGAACGGAAAGGACGCCAGACGCCATGAGGTACCCTATCCGGAGGCGGGCTCAAATTTCGTTCGATGAGTTGAGAAAAAAGTAAGTACGAGTATATCTTGATTCTTAATAGGTTAATGAATTTCATGTTGGGGAAAATCAAAGTAAACTTACATTATTTTGGGGGATTTTAAACATATTTAGGAGCTTTTGATCCCATAGAAACGTTTTAAACTTAAGATTACAAAGCATGATATCATTGCTTTGATTTCCACATATTACATTCACTTTTCATCATGAAATGAAATATTTTCTTCTTGGTTACAATACCGGAACCGGACCCCCCTGATAGCCGTGAAATCGGTTTATTTGTTTTATGTATTTGCATATATACAAGTACCTAATCTTTCAGAAAGAAAAAAACAGTATTGAAGCCGATAGAAACTTTGGCCGCATGCGGGGTGCGTCATGAGACTTTGGGTAAACAGGCCGACATTTCTGTGACTCACCAGAAGTAGTTCGTTAAAAATCAAGTATTCAGCTGAAAGATTCGTCAAGTCTTGGATTTTATTCAGATTTAAGTTTTATACTTACAAATTAATTATCAAAGCCAGTTGTATTTACCTTTAAAGTCCTTAAAATTGCATTTCTGTGACTCACCAGAAGTAGTTCGTTAAAAATCAAGTATTCAGCTGAAAGATTCGTCAAGTCTTGGTTTTTATTAAGATTTAAATGTTGTATTTAAAAATTAATTATCAAAGCCAGTTATATTTGCTTTTAAAGTCCTTAAAATTGCATTTCTGTGACTCACCAGAAGTAGTTCGTTAAAAATCAAGTTTTCAGCTGAAAAATTCGTCAAGTCTTGGTTTTTATTAAGATTTAAATGTTATATTTACAAATTAATTATTAAAGCCAGTTGTATTTACCTTAAAAGTTCCTAAAATTGCATTTGACCTGACTTTTACTTGAAAATACTTAAAGATAAATTTATATACAATTTCTGTAGTATCCCCAGACCAAGACAATGTAATTTAATCCAGATCCTTGTCTCCTTGCAGTTTGTTTATCGTTTCCTAATTTGGCTGCCGTTGAGCTGGAGTTGGCATCGTGCGAGCAGCGAGACGAGGAGATCCTGGACTCCATCCCGATCCCTTCAAGCTGCTACAAGGACGACCAACGCTCTCACACACACACACAAGCACACGCCCACAAAACAAACACAAAAAAAACATATACACATTGTTTCATGCGATCTTTTTATTAAGTATTTCATTTAAGTTTCATTGTTTACGCAAAAACAAACCACAAACATACTTTTTAAGCTTTACGTTTAGCGCGCCAAAAACAAAATCAAGTTATGTAATAAAGATGCAATCGCAACTCAAGTGAACACCTAACAAAAAAAAATAATAAAAAAAATGCTATATTACATTTAACTAAATGACTACAATAAATGAAAATTGTTAAGTGTCTATTGTATACTACAAAACAAAAAAAAAAAACAAAAAAAAACATATGCGTGTAAACATCCTCTGAACAATAAACGAAAACCCAAACGGCCATTTGACTTAATCCGCAGATCAAGCCGAAATCTATAACTATAACAGAGGATTTGATGAGACTTTGGTTTGTGGTTTCAGCGGGAAAATCGTTTCATTCTTAAAGATCTTCCTCATTTTTATGTCCGTTATTTTAAGGTTCTATTTATTACTAGTTAGTAGATGAAAAGGAATTCTTTTTCTTGATTTTGCTTAAGTTTTTAAATGAAAAAAGCAATCCCCTTATTAATTTAATTTTAAGCAAAGTTATGCTAATTCCAAGGCAAGCCCATAAACAATTCTTCTCCAGAGTTAGCCACTATGTTTTCACTAATTGCCCATCATTAGTATGAATTAAAAAGTTCATAAATTCAATCTAAAATCGAAACTTGAAGCCCATCCGCCAATGTGTTTAACAGCGTTTTCCTCTTAGCGGGAAAATGTATTCGAAAACAGATTAAGGAAACCCACGTTAGGAGCTATTTTATGTGTATTTATGTGTAAACTCCCCATTAAAAAGCGGTTGATAAACCCAAACATTGGCCCCTAGAGAAAGAAGCACACGACGACTCATAGTAAAGCAAGTTTATGGACCCATATTATGGATGTTGGAAACAAGTCAATACAAAATAAATGTTATAAATTAGATAGATCAAAAGCCGGGGAAATGGGTATAAATTTTCATTCACAGGTCGAGCGCACAACAACGAAATAATAACGGAAGCCGGACAAATGACCAAAACACTTCCCCGGCCGTAAATATAAAAAAAGAGCCAGTGGTAGGGGGAATTAAATAGCCAAAAATAAACCCGAAACCGAAACCGAAACCCGTAAACTCATTCAAATGAATGCAACCGTCACAAAATAGTATTTTTATCATAAATGCACCTTGCAATGAAATTCGTGTGAGGCGGAGATCGAGGAGAGCGGGGGAATATGTAAACAGATGGACAGATGGAGTTGGAAAAATAGAAGTGCCTCCTATTCTTCCCACGTCCGTCAGTTACATATCGTTGAGCGAAATGATCAACATATTCAAATTGTCGTTACTTTACACAGCAAAAAAAATATTATCAATTTGAGAACTGATATAACTGATAGTATGGGATCAATATAAATATTAGAAATTTTGTTAATTTAAAATAAAACGTCCGGTAAGCTAAAGGTAACACTCACTTTAATTAAATTTCAATTAAAAGATTGAATCTAATTTCTAAATTAAAAATTGTCTTTTAATACAAGGATGAGTTAACCAATAAAAGTATGATAATATTAAGGGAATTTTGAATTGGAGAAATTAAGTATATTTCTTATGTACTCTTTAATTTGTTGTTTTTTTTTTTTTAAATTTGTTTTTAAGTTCACATTAAAATCATAAAGAAATGAAAATTAGGTTTTAAAAGACTAACATAAGAAGGTTTTTTTCATGAAAAAGGTGTTTTAATCGAAAAGGTCTTAGAAAAACATTACAAATTACACTAGTTCACACTCAAAATGCTCCAAGCCTGTTGATGCGAAATTCTGGTAGAGTTGAATCCCCAGATCACGAAAATGGCCTTAATTTTTTTTCTATGGATACGTTTTTTTTTTAAGATTTTTTAAAGTTTTACACAAAAAAATCTTCTCAGTTTACGTTAATCATGTCATAGCTCGAGTTGTAGCCAACCAATTTACCCGTCGAATGTTTTATTTTACAGGTAATGAACTAACCTTTCGATTTTAAAACACTTTATGAATCTTGGATAAGTACTTTGTGTGCTATATCTCGATAAACTTGAAAAAAGTGGAAATTTCAATACGTTAACTCAAATGTTAACGTGCTGCTAGCATCCTAACAACTCGAAAAAATATGAAATTATTATTTATGTAAGTATTTTTTTTATAAATCTTCACTACTTCGTTTTATTCCGGTGCATTTGTGGGGAATAAGTTGGCCAGATCAGATGTACGGCATACGGAAGCAATGAAAGCGAGGAGGCAGGAGGCAGGACCAACTGAAATGCACATAGATGTTGACCCAACAACAACAGCCACTTCCACTTACTGGCGGCAGTAGTTGTTGCTGTGATAAGATGCCCCGTCCACTTGTTGTTGTGATGCATGTGGTTTCCAGAAGAAGAAAAAAGGAAGCGCATATGCGGTAAACAAACAACAGCGTCGCTGCCTCTGCCGGCTTCGTGTTGAATTTCACATTTTACTTGATTTTTTCGGAATTTTTAATATATGTACATTGTATGTATGTGTAGTTTGGTCGTTTCCTCTCTTCTGTCTGTGAGCCAAAACGCCCACGTATTGCGCCCTACACCTATATTAATAGGGTATTTCGGGCTCTCAGGGTTCAGATATAAAAATATGTCAAAGTTACTAGAACATTAATTATTAGTTTTTAATTACAAGCTTTACTAAGGTCTTGAGATCGAACTCACTAGTTTGATTCAGAATATATGAAGGTATATAAATACGTATTTGTACCGCACTCTTTGTATCGCATATGCCCGCCACTTTCTCTGTCTCCGTTTTTGTTCGCTGCTTCCGCTGCCGCTGCTGCTGGCGCCGGTGCAACATGTGTCTGTCTGCGTGTAGGTGACCCGTCTGCGCCTGTATGCGTTTTCATTCACAAATTTTTGGAGGCGCGTATACTTGCCGCTGGGAAATTTTAATTCATTTTCATTTCGGCGGCGGCACTTGCCAGATGTTACGGTGTGTGTTTTAACGAATTTACAAACTAAGCCCTGTGAACTGGAATTATACAAATAAAATACCAAACTGGAAAATAAATAAATATCCGCAAAATTATAATCAAGTGAAATTATTTAATTATATTTAAAACAAAGTACGAAACTGGAAAATATAAATAAGATTACTTTCAAAGTAAATTGTGAAGAAAAAAATAACGAAATAATGTGGCATAATTAAAGCTATATTAAAATCGAATCGGAAAACTGCAATACGAATTTGACTATTAAAATTGGTTATTCTGTATATTTAATAGTTCGCTGGAAGTTATTGATAGTAAAGAATGAAACTATACATGATTTTCAGTGTAAATTCAAAGTCTGCAGCTATAAAATAGCTAAAAATTGCCAAGGGACGTTTTTGTGGTATTTTGTATCGACGTCTTGCTCATTTAGTGTGACCAGCTGCCGTATAGGCACGAGAGTATCGCGATAGTCGAAAAAACATCGATAGTGCCACCGAAAGGCCATCGATAGTACCTTTGATGTTTTCACAGCTCTACAAAACGGTCACTCTAGTTTTGAATTTTGCTTTGAGAGGTTGTCCCGCGGACGCGTAATTTTTCGCCGTGCAGGAAAACCAGAGAAATTGCTTGCGCGAGTCGAACCGAGAACGCAATCCGCATTTAACTAATCATTTTCGAAAATCCTACGTGTTTCAGTGTGTGACGAGAAACAGTTTTAGTGTCAACGAAATTGTCTTCAGCCGAAAAAGAAGCAACAGGAAAAGTGCATTCCGTGGGTGGCAAATCGACTCCTACTCGCGTCGCCCAGCTCCGAGCCCCGTACAACGCTGCTAATCAGCTAAAGCCAGTTAATAATCATCGAACAAGTGAACTTAAAGCCTTAATTCCGTAAAACTGACCAGCCAAAACATTTTTCCAATCGCGAGTTGCAAGTATCACCGAGAGTCCCGGAAACAAGCTGCCTGCTATGAACGCGAGCACACAATGCTGCTGAAGAAGAAGCGCTATATGTTCGACGAGCGGGACGGCAACACTGACTCGCTCGTCGCTGCCGTTGAGCCAAGCAGCAACAACAACAAAATGGCCGATACACGCGAAGTGCGCATTGAAGAGCAATTAAAAGTGAAAATTGGTATGTAAATTAGTGCGAAATCGAATGAAAACGCTACCAAAATGTAGAAGAACATGCCGGACATGAGCGGGTTGTGAAAGCACGGGCGAAACGGCCGTTTTTCGTGGTGCAGTGTGTGCTGGAATGTTGACAGCGTCGCCGTCGCCCCGCGAGTCTCCCTTTTGCAGAAAACAGCATTTAAATGCGGCAATGAGCCCGAGAACAGTGTGCTAAACAATGAATAATCTTAGTTTGTGTGGTCTAAGCACCAGAAATGCCAACAGTTGATCAAAAACAATGTTTTTGGTACTAGAAAATGCATTTTGAGTGCGAGTGTATCAACGTGCTATCCCGCTCCCACTCGCGTGCGGTTGCCTGTGTGTGCGTGTGTTTCTCTTACTTTTTTTTGTCGCCTAATGTTTTTTCGTGCAGCAGCAGTGCAATTGCATTTGTTGTTGCTGCTGTTGCTGCTGCAGCTTCTGGAAAACCAGCGATGGCAACTTGCCACCCGACTAAAAATCAGGCTGAATGTTACGGCATCCAGCTCGCCCCCGCCAACCCCCGCCGTTTGCATGTGCCCCTCTTTTTGTGAATGAATCGAGATTTAGCCATGTGTGTGTGTGTGCGACGCTCCAGCGCATGCTCATACACACATACTGGCACCCGCCGCGAGAGATCCAGCAACAATGTGTGGGTTTTTTCATGAATGGAATTTTCGAATTCGGTGTACTTTTCTCTATACGAACACATTGGCAAAGTGTCTGTTTTATGAATGATTATCGAGGCAGCAACAAGCAAAAAGAGCAGCATCGATTAATGGCTTATATATCGGTAAAAGGTCAAACTCATGAATGACACTCTCTCGCCCACCTATAGGTCTCCTAAGGGCGAGAGGTAGGGAGAGAGAGAGCGCGACCGGAGACGGCGGTAGCGAGTACAAAACTTGCGGTTGTTTTTCGTGGTTTACATTTCCTGTTTTGCCTTTTTTGTCGCCTTGTTTTTCGTAAAAATTGTGAACGTGAAAAACAGCAACAGAAGCGGGGAGTTATGAATAACCACAAGACAAAAAAAAAAGCACGCAGAGAACAGACACAAAAAAGGGTTGCTTGTATCTCCATCCGCCGTGATCTCAATTTCACACCTGCACACGCACACACGTTCACTGCTGCCTCTGTTGCTGCTACTACTACCTCGCTTTGAATCTCATTTTCCACCTAAACAATTTCAATCTCGCAACTCATAAGCCGCTTTTGCTACGCTCGCCCATAAATTATATGCAAAGCTGCAACAACATTGTTTCGCCGCTTTTGATTTCCGTTTCCCATCGCCAGAGTTTCCCTTCTTCGCTTTTTTTTTTTTAGTTCGCTCTCAGTCTCTGTGCGGTTTTCGGTTCTTTTTCTTGGGCCATAAAACTCTTGCTTTTGCTTTTGCTCGTGTCTTTTCTTCCCTGCTTTTTTTTTCTCCCCCTTTTTGCACGCTTCAATTGTTTTCGCATGCGCATGTGTCTTTGTTCCCCTCCTTTGCTCTTGCCACTTCCTTTGTGCAGAGATCTTCCTTCACCCCTGTTTTCTTTGGCACTTGGAGGGCAAAATATTGGTAAAAATGAATTAAAACACGTTCCTGCAAATGATTGAACGAAAGTTATTCACTTCCTTCGATTATCGGTCCATTATCACAAATTATGGCGTGTCACCTTTTTACCTCGATCTTGGCCAGATCCTTTTTACCTTTTGGATCGCTAAAGAATCTCTGGAGAAAGCATTTTGTATGGAAATCGTGAATCTTCACTAACAGAAACTTTCTTCAAAGGTTTGCTTTATTATTAGCCCTAAATAATGGAGCTAAGGGGAATGGTGACTATGTGCTATCCTTCGAAACAAAGCAAGAAGCTCTAGGATAAATATTTTCCATCCAATTTACTTAAATTTATTGATATACTTCCTCATCCAGCTGTATATAACTTTAATAGACTTCCTATGATTATTTTTTAATGGCAAACCCTTCAGGGGCCTTACCTTTACATCCAGCCAATAATTGGCTTCATTTCCCTTCTCCTTAGGATTCTCTACGTCTCACAGTTTTCCCTTTTTGTCTCCACTTCCGAAGATGACAGAATATACAACTTGAAACTGCATAGAAACCCACGTCCGTGTGGTGATGATTGGAGAATGAAAGCTATATTCGTTTCCTATAATCATCTTTGATTATCGCATCATTATGGCACATTAGCTGTGTCACCTTTTTACCCCCCGCCAGGCCTCCGCTGCATTCTTCCCCCTCTGATCTCGGGTTTCATATTTCCACTTCATTATATGCTTTGCATGCTTAATAATAATACTTCCACATCGTCGTCGTGCTCAGTTTCAATTACCCTCACAGAGTTTCGCTTTTGTTGTTGGGAGCTCTGGGAGCTTTCCATTTTGTTGGTCGTTGCGATTTCTACACGAACGAACGAACCTCCGACCGAAATTGGCGTAATACTTTTCCACTTAATTAAAATGTTTAGCGCATAACCTAAATTTCCTTTTCTACGCTCCAAGAGAGGGGGTAGTGGGTAGATCATACTCTGTAGAGGATGGCTCACTCCCGATTTCCCCGCGAAACACATGGGGGTATATCAATGACACTTACAGACAAGGGGGAATTACTCACAGGCCAAGACCACACGCAATTGAGATTTCGTTGAACTTGAGGAACCGAGTCGAACCGAACCGAGCCCCGAGATCTAGTTAACATGGATTCAGCTTGGTTCTGTAACACAACAATAAATAGTTTGGCCAAAAAAGGTAATTAATTAAAAGCCGGTTGTGCTGTGCCTTGCTCTGTTGTCTTGTTCTCCAGTTGTTGTTGTTGTTGCCAGCTTTCCACCGAACTCCCCCTTTTGGCCAGTCCAAAACTGGTTGCAATTGAACGAGCCAAAGATCGCTCGCAAGTTGGAACTTTTCTAGCTGGTTCTCTGCCTCTGCTGCCAAAGCCAACGCGCGATGTTGACAATTAGTTGGCGGCGACAGCGGCGGCTCGTCGTGTCTTGAAATCATTTTTCTAATACATATATTCCAGCCCCAGCCGCTTAACCACAATTAAAGTGGAATATTTTTCATTTGAAAATATATGGCGAGGAACAATGTTAATTAGCCCAAAGGCCAGGCCTGGAGGCACATTTCAACCAAGAGAGGTATTGTCCGAACAACTTTGTTTTGCCACTTTCAAGGAACCAACGATTTTATGTAATTAGCGCATTCTAAAATACTTTTTATTCAGGTCGAAGCTTCCCTGGGCTTGCCATGCACAGGAAGAAATGAGGTCGACTTCGAATTGAATTCGAATTTCATGTTTTAGCCATCTTCTTGAAATTGTTATATTTGGATACTTTTCAAATTGCCACTCTTTACAACAATTAAAAAGTTATAAATTGGTTTGAAAAATCTAGGAAATCTTGCTTAGAAAGCCAAGTTAGATCACCTTAGAAATGAGATAATTATTTCATAGATAATTATTTTCGGGTCTTGACATTTTACTACATAGTTCAAAGACAAGTTCCCTT
This sequence comes from Drosophila tani, assembly GCA_008042535.1. Taxonomy (NCBI): domain Eukaryota; kingdom Metazoa; phylum Arthropoda; class Insecta; order Diptera; family Drosophilidae; genus Drosophila; species Drosophila tani. The sequence continues at coordinate 19,904 of VNJO01005884.1, read as the reverse complement.
GACAAGTTCAATTAGAAACCAAAAAGTACCCATTTTTTCTGTGTAAGAGTAGGGAAAGGGGGAACCACAATCGCAATGACAACGATGACGTTGATGACTCTGCCTGCCGATGATTAACATTTATCTCTGGCTTTCCACGATGAGGCAGCAGCAACAACAACAGCAACAGCAGCAGCCAGTTGTGATGTTATACATACTCGCATTTCCCCATTTTCCCCCCTTTCCTCCCATCATATATATTTTTTTAGGAGGCCCTTTTTTATGACTTAACGCTTGACCTCCTCGCATTTACTTTGATGTTGATGTTGTTGACTTCGGGCCGGGGTCAGAGGCATCTGTGGAACCTCCCGGTCGTTGTCGGTCAGTTGTCATCCGGATGGATCTCCACCTCCCAAGGCTTTGAACCTCACGCTGAGTGAGTGAGTCGCTGGTTGTCTTTCTGTTTTTATTGTGGCGCTTCTTTGGAGCTCAGATCTGCTGCGTCTCTTGTAATTTGTAATTAAAATGAATTCTGTTTTTATTTCACTTTCGGGGGCTGCCTTTATTAATTTTGAGCCACAATTTGTGCGCTTCGCTGGCTCGTTTCAAGTGTCGTTTATTGTGTGGGGCTCGTTGAGGTTTTCTGAAAGGTAATACACAGACAGCGGAAATGTCAGGGGCCAAGAATTGTGTCTGTAAAGCTGGGGACAAGTTTTTGTTTAATGGGAAGAGGGATCGTTTGGTGCCATCGTTAGATGCGCCTAAACCTAAGCCCACTCGAGCTAAAGAGTTTGTGGGGAGAGTTCCCTCATAACCAAGTGAAATAATGATGCTTAAGTACTGGGTATATCATTTTCTATTAATGTAACCTGCCATTTACTTGCGTAATGGTTCTTTTGTTGTCTCAAACTGATCCTGGGTTTATGTATTTTACTTATGAATTAAAGGAAAACAGTAACAACTTGTTATTTGATGGTTTAGCAAGCCATGTTTGGTCTGTTTTATGAATGGCTTACTTGTAAGCAAGTCAAAACTGACCATTTTCGTATTCCCCATATCATTTCCTAATACTTGTAACCTTCCTTTTAATTGCATAATGTTTTGAGTGCCCACAAAACGTTGTCAAACGAGCTGATCCTTGGCTCGTATGTGTATTCCACATATCACCTCATAGAAAACCACTTTGGCCAAGGCCAATTTGACTCGTTGCTGTGCCTGCCTGCCAAATTGTGTGGGCGCCTTACAAAGTTTATTTATCATTATTAAATTTTTATGGCACATAGTCAGGCGAGTTTTTGTGTCGTCGTCGTCGCCAGTTGACTTGCCTCTAATGAGCGGCATTTGTAGTTTTAATTTTTTTTTTTTTTTTTTTTGTAGTAATAGGCGTCTGCCCAATTTGGCCATTTGGAAATTGAAGTCGTGCGTTCGCGTCGCTCACCGTGAGTGATGTGTGCAATTGAAGGTTAAACAGTGCCAAAAAGGTAAATTGGCAACACGAAAGCCGCCCGAATGCGAAGAAAGCATTTACTTGAATTGGATTTTCGCCTGGCAACACAGGCAACTGCGGGGTTACTCATCCTGGACACCGATATGGGCAATAGAGATACTTACGTATATCGAGTGTATACAGTACACTTGTGCTGTGCTGGCTGTTCATAAACAAAGTCCAGATCGAAGATGACGTTGATGAAAAGCCAGCAGCAATAAACAGGCATCATCAGGCAGAAGCCAAACAAAAGTTGGCCACAAAAGCAGGAGGAGATCGTGCGATGATCATGAGAAGCGTAATCAGACCGGAAATCGATCAGCACGTACAGAGAAAAAAGAGATGAGGAAAGGAAGGGCAGAAACTGGTTAGCTGTGGCGTCTTCTTTCCTCTAAGTGAATAAAATAGAGTGTATGTTATATAAATATAGGAGGAACAGCAAAGAGATGCACGGGAAGAATCTTTAAATATTATATTTTAATGTTTTCAAGTGAGGAATAGTCCTTACTTTGTATAAATAGGTTTTAATTGAATTAAATTTGTTGCCTTGTGATTTGATTCCCCCAACATATCTAGTTAATACCTCCAATTAATCATGTCGATGAGCTGAGCCAGCTAACCTGTTTTCCTTTACAACCCGGCTAATGGCACGACACGTTAGGCGGGCCCTTTCGGGTTTTACGGCCAAAAGGAAGTGGCAGCGGAAAAGGAAGTGCACTTAAAGGGATACCATCAGGTCTAGAATCGAGTGCAGGGCAGGGAAATGCAAGAGCAGCCAGGAGGGCTTTTCCATACCCTTCCCCATTCCCTATTCCCACCTTTCCGCCAAAAGTGCAAACACAATCGTTTTGGCCGCAGGAAGCTGCCGTTTAAACAAACTGCCGGCAGACGCAGAGATACAGATATGGCTATGGCGAGATCTGTCTGTGTAAATCTCCCTTCCGCTGGCGGGGCAGCTGGAAAAAAAAGAGAAATACAAGAATTTATCTCTATTTCCGTTCCTTTGCATAAATGTCTGCTGCTGTCTGGTTTTTGTTTCATTTGCTTTTTTAGAATTTATTACAGCGCTGTCTGTCTGTCTGCTTGTCTGCTTCCTTCTTTACGTGTTTTCCTCTTTTTTTTCCTCGCTTTATTTTGTATTTTTTTTGCAGCAGCCCTCTTGGAGTAATCGCCTCATTAATTCGCGCGCGTTTCATGCTGCACTGAATCAATTTGCATATTGTGCAGAAAAGCAAAAAGGGAAAAAGAAAAGCGAGCGAGCAAAAAAATGAAATCTACTTACAAAGTCTTTAAATTTAATTTTCCGTCTGCGAAGGAAATCATGGAGATTTCAGGCCTTTAATGAGACCCTGCCCGACTCCATGATGGGTGTGGAAATGAGATCGTGTTGTAATTTTCCAACCCCACTCAATCCCCGCCTCTTCGACGCAATCCCCAAGGCAAATGTCAATGTTGTGGAGGAAAAAAAAAAAGGAAAATAAGCAATTTCCATGAGCAGAGCCCGGCGCCGACTTTAGAAGTTTTTCGTTTTTCGATTTAGGGCCACAACCCATGTGGCATGTGGAATATGGAATATGGAAGGATGACGCTATTTTTAGGGGTACCCTGGCAACGTTGAAAGAAACATGCCGCATGTTTATCATGCTGTTTGCATAGAGATATATATCTCAGCGATCTGGTTAATTGCTAGATCATCCGTCATATATATATTCATTAGTCGAAGTAAACAAATAACTGATTAGTCAGTCTTGTAGTCATTATAAGCTAAAGCTACAGTAAGGAGAGTTACTATCGTATTTTTTTGTTACATATTTAAATATAATATATTTGTTGTTTATATATTAGTTTGATTAAGAATTAATTGGTCTCGTAGTTTGGAACTTTAGGAAGTCATAGCAATGATATTCTCACTCAATAAAGAATGCAGATCTTCTTTTTTTAAAAATGGATCCAACTTCCGTTGCCTTTCCTGGGACATCTGTATCTGTCTGATTTCTTTCTTGAGGCTTTTAGTGTACAAATTATATCGAATATATATGCATAAAGTATATAAATAAGTATATATGCATAAATCTGAGTAAACATTTTTTGAATACCAATTAAGCAGCTTATGTATGTAATTTCAAGAATGCACCTCCCTTCCGTTCTCACCGAATTGCAAAAAACGAAATACAACTTTTTCGGTGTAAATATTTTCTACCCCCAAAAAAAAAATCACATGTTGGCTCATTCCGCTTTTATTTTACTTGAGTAAACCTTTTGTGTTTTATATTGAAATGTATAGTAATATTTAAAAAATTCACTTGACTTCCGTTTTAATAGTAGTGAAAAAGTGTTCAATCCTACTTGGAAAAAAGCCATGAGCTAACTTCCGCTTGATACTAGAAATGCATAAATCTTTTTAATATCCAAAATTTAGTTGTTAGTTTGTATAGGAATTAATACAACTTTGAAATCTGATCTATAAAAGACAGTAAATATATTTAAGATTAGTGGATTAAACCTAATAATTTTAGTTTCATCATAAGTAGAATAATTTAACTTATTTAATGCTGCTTGTAACTTCGGAACTTCTAACCAATTGCCGGCTTCAGAATCTTGATAATATTCCTTCGCTGCAAAAAATAAGAGGGGTAAACTTCCGGTTGACTTTAGCCATGCATAAACCTTGTGGAACTCCCCCGATTTCCTTCTCCACCTCCTCCGCCTCCGCCCTTCCTTCTCCTTGATAGAGCTCTCTGGTTCCGTTTATCGTGTTTGGCATATGTAAGATGATATATGCGAGTCGAGTCCATCGCTGTACTTTCCGTCGCACTGGTGTTTCTCAATGCATCTGAAGGTCGGATATCGGACGGTTTATGACCGATGGCTTTCAGTTCACAGAACACACACACTCCACTCGATATCTAAGCGAGGTCCGTGGAATAGCATTTCGCAATGCCTCTCGGTGGGGGCTCGTTCGATTCGATGGAATCGTTTTGCAATTCCATTGTCGCCAATTCATTCTTTCCTTCTTTCGTATCTGCGCTCTCGCGGTGGTGAGTAAGCGAAATCTATAGAAATTCCCACCGATTATGTCATTAAATTTAGAAAACTTTGATTGTCTGCCTGATTTGCATGGCGTTCGACGCAAAGCGAACGAAAAATAATAAAACGTTCAGTGGGCGGCCGGCGGCCAATGACAAGGCAAAGCCATAAAAAACACACATAAATAAATTATAAACGTCACAGAAACGCAAAAATTCCAACACTTTTTGTGCCGGCTACCTACCCTCCTCTCTTCCCCCCCGCACAATCTTTCTCCTTTATTTACTACCACGATTTCATGAATGAAATTTACTGTTTTGCTTTTCTCCTCGAAAAAAAAGTCACTGGATTTTTGTCATTTGATGGCGTTTTGTGTTTGTTTTGTGGCTTTGCGTTTGCTTTTCGTTGCTTTGCATTTATAAAATGTGCTTCTGATTCTCCTTGTGCTTTGTTTTTGTTTCTTTTTTCGTTCCGTGGGTTTTTCATTCATGAAAGAAAAAATGGGGGAAAAAAAGAAAACGAATGCCTTTGTTATCAGGCGTTTCTTGTGCTTCTCTTTTTTTTCCCCCGTTTTCTACGACAAAAACGCACAGTGAGAGTGTGAGAGCGCGCGATTATGATTGTGAAAAACTGCCGTTGTTTTGCCAACACACACACACACAGACACCGCCGTCCCATTGATAGTCGCAAGCTGATAGCGAAGCGAATCTGAAGCTATTTAGCTCACCTAGCCCATCATCCGCAACTCATTCGGAACCGATTCAAACCGTCCAGCCAGCCCACCGACCTCCCAGCTGTGTCAACAGGGCTCTCTCATTGAAAAACAAACTGTCTGGCTACAGTCTAGCCTCCCTAACTTGAATTTTCGTTACTTAACTTTGTTTATTTGGAGGAGATTACTTGTAGAAAGAGTCTTGCTTTAATACTTACCTAGTAATAACTATTTAATATGTTCTTACTGGGATTAAAGTCACCAAAAGGCTAGCTAAAACTTACGAATTGAAGAAAAATCGTGTAGATTTTGTGTGCGTAACACCGCTGTGTTTTTAGTTTAGTTTCATAAGGGTTTTAAATGTTGTATTTAAGATAAAAGCCACAATCAGTTTGTCAATCAAAGAAGAAACGTGTAGATTTTGTTTAAATAATACCCTTAAGTCTCTAATTTTGAGATCTAGTAAACATAGTTTGCCATTTAGATCATCCAAAGGATTATAATCATAGTAAAATATGTTGAATTGCTATCATTGTGTACAAAGCGTGTATGTTTTGTTTGCGTAATTCCATTAAGTCCCTGTTCTTGAGATCTTGTAAGCATAATCGCCAATCTAGATCATTATATGCCATAAGTACCGCAATTCGAATTTCTCTGGGCCTACAATGTACTTCCCATGCAAGTTTGACTGTAAAAAGCGGGACAATACAAATATAGCAAAAAAATACATAGAAACACACACGAACGTCTACGGGAGTGTGCGTGCACTTATTATATTTCCGCTCGACTGCCGCTAATTTCTTTCATTGAGCAAGTTTATAGTACTTATAGTACTTGCCTTTTGTGGGCCGCGTAGCGCCTTCACCCTTTGCGCGCGCTTATCAAGGCTGCCATTGCCATTCCCATTCCGATTTCGATTCCGATTCCGATTCCGACTCCGTCCGTTTATTGTTAACGTTTCCAGTCTAGCCAAGCGCCAGCCATGGCAAATGAGTGTTTGCCTCATTTGTTGTCGTTGTTGCTGTTGTCCGTCCCCAGTCCCCAGGTGGCGGAGCATCAATAATAGATTGTGTGTGTGCTGGCACCATTCATCGGCGGTGCACGAGCACACCAACCAATATATCGACGCATTCGCACAGGAAGTCACGTCCACTGAACGTTTTCGGAACTCAAAAGAGCCCGCTGGAAAATATAGTATGTTGTAATGGATACATAGTGTGTACACAGTCGTCTTTACAGCAGCAGTTAGCAGGTGTCAAGGCCAAGCGATAAGGCGGATAAATGGGTACCTTTATGGGGGGATAATAATATATAGTGTATGTTAATTAATAAGCTAACAATATGCTCTGTTGAGAGGAAGTATTATATTATTCAGGCATCAAATTAGGCTCATTAAATACTAATTAATAGAAAGTATTTCTAGTCCCTGCAACCCCTGAAGCTATTTAGGTGTCAAGGCCAGTTGTTGATAATGCCAAAACGCTTGTTGATATCAAAATTCAAGTTAAAAAACTGTGCGATAACGCTTAACAGTCCATCCGGTTGGGGTGAAAGTGTTGCTTGGAATAGCCGTTCTTAGGAAACGAGATTGGTCTAGACTTGGCTGCTTCTTTCAGTCTTTGACTTTGCACTGAATACTTTTGAATTAAATAAGATACTCTTGGATTATTATATAATTTCTTGTGATAATTCATTTCAATTCTGGAGTTAAGCCAAATGACATGTTTGCTGGTTCTTAGCCTTAATAATCAAGTGAATTTTCATGTTGTTTAAACAAAATAACACTTGAGAGCCACTTAATGGGAGTCTTGATTATTACTTAATCTCAAGTTGATATTCTTTCCCTTGGATGCAATCTTAAACCAATCAAAGGTCTAAGGTTTTGTTTGTTAAGCCTAAAAAATTGTTTAATAATAAAATATAAACATATAAATCTCGATTAATTTATTTTAAATATTAATCTAACTTTACTTTCCTCCCTTTTTCCCCCCAGGCGAGGCAAAGAATCTGAGCAGTCGCAATGCGGCCAACACAAGCTGCAGCACACAGGGCACCCGCGATGTCTACTGCACAATTGCCCTCGACCAGGAGGAGATCTGCCGCACATCCACCATCGAACGCACACTGTCGCCGTTCTTCGGCGAAGAGCATCAGTTCAAGATCCCGCGTCGCTTCCGCTACCTGTCCATCTACGTGTACGATCGGGACATGAAGCAGGACAAGCCCATCGGCAAGATAGCCATCAAGCGGGAGAATCTTCACATGTACAACCAGAAGGACCATTGGTTCTCGCTGCGGCCCGTCGACTCGGACTCCGAGGTCCAGGGCATGATCAATGTGGACGTGGCGTTCGAGGAGGCACCACAGTCGCAGTCGCTCTCGGAGAGCATAGAGAGCATCGAGCACCGAGCACCACACCATCATACACACCACCACCACCAGCAGCGGGCGCACCTGAACGATTACAAGGAGAACGGCGGCAGCGAGTTCAATAACGCCCACGAGTGGGCGTGGACAGTGGCGGCTGCAAAGTCGCCCGCCGCGGATCAGGTGCCCAAATGGAGGCCACCGAATGCGAGAAATGTGGGCGTGACCATCAAGGTGCCCGCCTGCGTGGATCTGGCCAAGAAACAGGGCACCTGCGATCCCTTTGTCGTCTGCACAGCCCACTACAGCAATAAGCAGCAGGTGACGCGGCGGACCAAGCAGCGCAAGAAGACCGTCGATCCGGAGTTCGACGAGGCCATGTACTTTGATCTCCACATCGATGCGGAAGCGGGCAGCACGAACACCACCGGCAGCAACAAGAGCGCTGCCTCCCTGGAATCGTCCGCCAACAAGGGCTATGCCATCTATCCACTGGGCGGAGCGGATCTGGTGGAGATTGTGGTGAGCATTTGGCACGATGCGCATGGCGCCATGGCCGACAAGGTGTTCCTCGGCGAGGTGCGACTGCCGATGCTCAACAAGCAGGAGCAGCAGGCGGTGCCGCCATCGGCCTGGTATTACCTGCAACCCCGCTCCATGGCGCACAGCTGTCGCTCGCTGAACGCCACGCCCCGCTCCTGCGCCACGCCGCCGGGAACGAGATTGAGCGTGGATTCCACCATCGGATCGCTGCGTCTGAACCTCAACTACACCGCCGACCATGTCTTCCCGCTGGCCACCTACGATGACCTGTTGAATCTGCTCCTGGAGTCGGTCGATCAGCGGCCCATCACGGTGTCGGCTGTCTCGATCCTCGGGGAGCTGGTCTCGGGCAAAACGGAAGTGGCCCAGCCCCTGGTGCGCCTCTTCACGCACACGGAGCGCATTGCGCCGATCATCAAGGCTCTGGCGGACCACGAGATCTCTCACTTGACCGATCCCACCACCATCTTCCGCGGCAACACACTCGTATCCAAGATGATGGACGAGGCCATGCGGCTGTCCGGTCTCCACTACCTGCACCAGACGCTGCGTCCTGTGCTCGCCCAGATTGTGTCCGAAAAGAAGCCCTGCGAGATTGATCCCAGCAAGTGCAAGGATCGTTCGGCGGTGGACACGAATCTGCAGAACCTCAAGGACTATGTGGAGCGGGTGTTCGAGGCGATCACGAAGAGTGCCGACCGCTGTCCCAAGGTGCTCTGCCAGATCTTCCACGACTTGCGCGAGTGTGCGGGCAAGCATTTCCCCAGCAATCGCGAGGTGCGCTACTCCGTGGTGTCCGGCTTCATCTTCCTGCGCTTCTTTGCCCCGGCTATCCTGGGGCCGAAGCTCTTTGATCTGACCACCGAGCGACTGGTAAGTGTGACGACCTTTAAATGCCTTTCCTTACTAAAAATATGTACTGGATTTGTGAGAATTAAGCTTACATCCTCGTACGATTAATGATTCTGCAAATATAATGAGGAGCATAGCTTGATTAATATACTTAATATACAATTATAACCCTTAGCAATGAAGAGAGATCAAAGAAAGATTACCATGAATCAACCTCTCTCAATGATAATCCTTATCCTTATACTCATTTGCAGGATGCCCAGACAAGCCGCACGCTGACCCTGATCTCCAAGACGATCCAATCGCTGGGCAACTTGGTCAGTTCGCGCTCGTCGCAGCAGCCGTGCAAGGAGGAGTTCACCGCCGAGCTGTACAAGAAGTTCTGCACGGAGCAGCATGTGGGCGCCGTCAAGCATTTCCTCGAGGTGATCTCGACGCCCGGACCGGCGGCCGGCAGCAGCAGCAGCAGTAGCGTTCATCCGGCGGCGGCGTCAGTGCCATTGGAACCAGTATTACTTAAGGAGGGGTAAGTTCTCTCTCTCTCTCTCTCTCCTTGTGTGCCACGCGTAGCCCCTAGACCCCTCTATATATACCCTACTATTCTATAGATTTGGCATATATCCCACCCAAGACATTTCGTTCCTTGATTACGCTTCGTTTTTATTCTAATACCGAAACTTTCTTTATCTTTCTCTTCTTTTCCGCGCGCTGCTTTTACCAAAAAAATCAAATCAAATCATAAATCAAAAACCATCACGCCCACACCAATCACAATCACAAAAACACAAACCCATTCATCACATTTACTACCACATCACACACACATTAAATCTGTACTAACGTCTAGCGAGGGGTAAGAATTATTGCTTGTTCGGCTCTGTTCCTGTCTAGGGCAAAGGCCAAAGGCCACACGGACCTGTGACAAGAACAGAGATCTAAACATACTAGTATATCCAAGAGCTATGTTGCTAAGACCCCGCTTTCTTTGCTCTAATCCTCATCCCGGCAGCATGATGACCAAGTATCCAACGTCCCGGAAGCGCTTCGGCCGCCAGTTCAAGCAGCGCTACTTCCGCCTCACCACCCACTCGCTCAGCTACGCCAAGTCGAAGGGCAAACAACCTATCTGTGATATACCGCTCCTCGAGATCGCCAGCGTGGAGCAGCTGAAGGAGAAGAGCTTCAAGATGCAGAACTGCTTTAAGGTGAGCATTCGATTGGGATTGGGATTTGCATGTGCTGCCTGCCGCTGCCGCTGCTGCTGCTGCTGCTGCTACGAATAATGCAATGCACACGAGCAGCAGCAGTGTGCCGGAAACGCGCGATCCACGCCACATCTATAAATAGGCAGCCCAAGCCCACACACCTCCGTGATGATAGGGATGACAGTCTGACGGGTTTTACATGTTGCAATATTCAGCTTGGAAAACGGGAAATATTTTAAATTAGTAATCGTTGTTTTTTTTAATTTATATTGGGAGCGTACATGTTTTTTTTTTCGATAAAGGCGAGACTTAGGTTTTTAAAATAAAATTCACGTAAGAAATAAATTCAGTCAGAATTATATCATATTTTGTATTCATTGCTTTATGACATGTAACTTTATCAAGGCCTATAAAACAGTGTCGGGCACCGAATGTCAAGATCGGAGCTCGACAATAAAAAGTCCACACTTAAAGCCTGACTTAATATAGGGGCAAAGCAGAAAAAAGACTTTCGCATCAACAAGTGTACACCCAACAAAAAAATCGTCATATAAACTATACCATTGTTAAATAAATTCTATACTTTGGAGTATTAAGATGCTTAGAAATTCGATACTACAAAGTATAAAAACTATACTAATCTGCGCCAAGACTTGAGAAAAATCACTAACGCGATAAACAGCAAAGCACTCAATGAAAGCTAACATATACATAGATGTTATCGAATTTTCGCTGTATAAAAATAATACTCGAAAATACACAATTGAAACAAATGTATAAAAACTATACTATTGAGTAAGCATTTTATATTATTAAGTATTATATCTTTACTAAACTTGTTAGACTTTTTGAGTATATTTATAAGACAACGTTTATTAAAGTTAAACTCTTAGATTTTTTTTTTTTGTGTGTAGGTTTTGTTTTTGTACTTCTGTTCGCGGGATCATTCGTACAAATTTTAATTTGATTTGTTTTTGTAAGTTTCTTTACAAAAATCAAACTCAAGCCAGAAAGCATAGTGAGAAAAACAAAATATAAAGCATATGTATGATTTTGCTTTGATTTTTAAAATCTGATGATGTGTTCGTTTTGTTTTTGTACTTCTGAGCGAGCGGATTTTTTAGCGAATTAATTTTTCTTTGATTTACAAGTTTCCTCGCTACAACCAAGGAAGGCAGACAGAATAACGATTAAAGAAAAGTCGAGGGCATACATAGGTTTTGTTATTCTAATCTGACAATGTGTAGGTTTTGCTTTTGTATTTTTAAGCGCGCAGATGTTCTCTCAAAGTCTTTGTTTTTGCAAGCTCACTCGCGAGAATCTATATATTATTGCAGACTAAAAAAAAAAAAAAAACCTTTCCTTAAGTTCAATAGTTTAGCTACAATTAAGCTTAGTGTCAAAGATTCCCGCTCATCACTGACTCATGGCTGAGACGACGACTGCCGGCTGTGGCTGCCGCCGTGTGGGCGGGCGGATGGATGACAGTCAGTGGCTGCTAATCGATGGAGGAGCTAGCTGCCATCCATCGACGGCGGCAGCTGGAACCATCGTCATCCTCGCACTCCGATAGTGAAAACTGAAGCGTCAAATGAAAGAGAGAAACTTTCACTAATCACTCAGAGTCTTTTTGTGAGGCGTCAAATGACAAGTTGCGGCAATTAAAAATAATTAGCATTATTATGCAGATGAGAACTGAGCTTGCCGAGCTCCGTTTTGCTTACGCGCTACGCTATTGTTATTGTAGACAAAAGTGAAAATTTCAAAAGCTAGAAAAACCGAATCTGCAGCCGAGAATCGTCATCGTGGTGTTCGTGGTGGGTGCGATATCTTGGCATCTCTTGGCGTAACTATTTTTCCTTTTATCTCTCAGCCCCAAGCCCCAAGATGTGGGAATTGTCTCAGCCAAGTCTCAGCGATTTCACTCGACGTGCTGCGATTGTTTTGCAATTGCCGCGCACAGAATTTATGTTAATTGCTCCAAGAGATGAGACACCACCATTGAGACTACCATTGAGACTTACTTTCCTTCATTCTCCATTTCCATTTATTCTCTGCTCCCACAGATTGTGCACAACGACCGATCGCTGATCGTACAGACGACCAACTGCGTGGAGGAGCGGGAGTGGTTCGACCTCCTGCACAAGATCTGCCTGATGAACTCGATTCGGATGCAGTACTTCCATCCCTCGGCCTTTGTCAGCGGCTTCTACAGCTGCTGCGGCCGCTCCGACGAGAACTCGCCCGGCTGCAAGAACGTTTCGGACAAGGAGATGGACTACTTCCAGATGGATCTGGTTACGGCCCTGGATCCACCGCTCGACCTGCAGCGCATCCACACGCTGATCATGTCCTACATGGGTGTGCTGGAGTCGCTGCTGGATCCGCTCACCCACCACCAACACCTGCCGCTGGCGCAGAACCAGCACCAGCACAATCCCCTCGTGCCGCTGGCCACCGAACTGCAGAAGCACTCGCCGCAGGCCTTTGCCGAGTTCAAGCGCACGATCGAGAAGCTGCGGGAGAAGGCGTACGCCATCGATCGGGACCATCGGGACTACAAGCAGGGCATTACGCGCCAGCTCAAGTATGGCAGCCGGGAGGCGCCCATCGGCGACGACAACTACTGGCACATGATGCGTGCCGCCGGCCAGTTGAACCAGCAGCACCACCAGCAGCAGCAGCACCAACAGCAGCAGCAACAGCAGATGCAGCTGCAGCAGCAGCAGCAGCAGCAGTTCCAACAGCAGCCCGCCCTCCCCCAGATGCAGAATGTCCGGGCATCGCCGTATCAGCCGGCAACGAGCAACATGAACGCCTACTATCTGCATAACCTGCAGCATCAGCAGCAGCGACTGCAGTTCCACCATCAGCACCAGCAGCAGCTGCAGCAGCAGCAACAGCCGCAGCATCAGCCGCTGATGCAGCAGCAGCAGCAGCCGTCGCAGTACCAGCCGCTTCGTAGCCACCAGCTGCAGCGCCACAATATTAACAACAACAACTGCGGCAATGTGTCCTCCTCCAGTCCCTCGTCGACGGCGTCCAGCGTGGTGGCGGCCCCGCCGAGCACCACCTCGTCCTCGCAGCCGGCGCCGCCGATTTATTAGCGTTCAAGGCTCTGCGTATTCGCCTTGCCGATGGCGATCGTCACGATCAGGTGAAGGGATACGCACTAGTGGCAGCTTGGAGAGAGAAAGGAAAGGAAGGGAACGGCCCCAGAAGATGCTGCTGTACAAAACAGTTTAATGTGCTAATTTCTAGGATCTTTTTTTTTTTCGTGTCTTTGTATAATTTTTACGAGTTTAATGCTGTAAAGAGAGAGAAGGTCTAGGTCCTAAGTTTTTTTAATTAACCGATTTTTATACACGACGATTTTTACGGCGACAGCAAACAGCAAACAAGAAAGCGAAATCTAAATATTTATAAGCCTATTTATTTTTTGTATGTGCTAACACACATTATTTATACACACACACAACACACACGAAACACGAAATAACGAAATATGGGGCATTTCTTGAGGAGCAAACTGATAACTACTTAAGGCCTATAAACTACTACTGAGAACTCCAAAATTTGCTAAGATTTTTAAAGCCTAGCGAAGTGAAACAAGCGTATATATAAATCTAAATCTAAAACTAAATCTATGGTAAATATATATCTCTCTATATATATGTACATGTGTAACTAGCAACTACATTATATACCAGTTATCTTAGGCGTAGCAGAAATTTCTAAAGAACTAACTAAGCTAAGGAACAAAAAGCATATAATTCTATATAATACGAGGAGAGAAAGCTAAACATGTGTATATTTTCCACTTTATATAACTGTCATACAGCTAAACCCACACAATATACAAGCAAGAAGCATTGTTAAGGATAAAATTACTTCCATTTTTCATATACACATACACATTTACATATTTATTAAATGCATTTAATTTCATGTTAAATTTAAATTTAAAGAAAAACAAAACAAGTATATTGTTGAAGCAATCACCTTAAGGCTAGCTTCGACGCTTACTTCCACCGATTTGTTTCCAAAGCTCTTCCAATATTAATTACACACATTTATAGAACTTATGTTAAATAATCTTATTTTTTGCCATATTTAGTTCATTGTTCGTTCATCGTGTTCATCGTTCATCGTTCGAAAAAAGAAGTGTCTTCCTCCGCCGCCGCGTTTATTCTTATTGCGTTTTGTGTTATGCATTCCAATTATATTTGTGCATTTCTTAATTCTAATATCTGCATAATGTACATAGAGATACGAAGATGATGTTGCTATGAATTTAATTTGTTTGCAGTTTACCAATTCGGTTCATTTACACAATTTCAGTTGCATTTTAAGCGCCTAATTTGTAGGTTAGTTTAATTTTATTTTAATTTTAATTAAACCTAGCCTCGTAAGTTGTTGGTACAAAGAATCGAAAATATATACACATCTAGATATATTTTCTAGCGACAAAATAAAGCGTATCGCCAATGGATTTACCTTTTGTTTTCTTTATCTTTTTCGTTTATTATTAGCACTATCTACTATCTACCCCTTTCCCCATATAGTACCTAACTCTCGTGCTTTAGGAATATCTGGCATACTGTTGTGATATCTTACGATATGGTAATCGATAATTAGAGTCGTCTTTTGAGCGTGCGTGTTAGTTGGATCGATCCGTATTTACACTACATTTATATAGTATGTTAAAGCTGTTAAGTATTTTTATTCGTATTGTGACAATTAACGAAAAGCAATTTTTTCAAAAACAAAAACCAAAACCATTTGACGCGTATTTTTTCTATTATGTTTGAAAATTTCTCAAAAATCCCATGGATACAAAAAACAAAGTCCCGAGAGTTGTGGTTGGTTTCAAAACAGAATGGAGAGAAATACAATGGATCCCCTATTTTTTGTAAACAGATCTTTTGAAATCGACTTTTATGTAAATATAAATAAATAGTTGCGTATTTTAAATGGTATTTTCTGTGGGAAATGGGGAAAGCAATGGGTGTGGCATGATAAATTTGATTAATTTAAGGAGGTCTTCTCATTCAAAACCCGTTTTTTTGACCCTTTTTAAAAAAAATTCTTATTTGAAAACGCAAAGAATAATTGAAAACTTTTTTTATTTATTGTATTACAAAAGGTTCAAAGTAAATAAAAAAAAATGTTTGCCTCGGTACGAGGGCTGTTCAAAAAGTAATGAGACTTCAAAGTTTGTGGTGGAAAAAAAAGGTGTCGTCACGGCGGCCACGATTCCGGGTCTCCGGAGCGTTTGAAATGAAAAAAAAACGGGGTTATAATCAGTATAGATGTAATTCTGGTCTGAATGTCGACCATAATTTTGTGATTTTTTTTTTGACAAAATGGTGGTCATTCAAAAAAAATTCCAATTTCGGGCCTTTTTTTTGTAGTTTAATGTAAACAAAAATTTTTAATTGTGGTCTTGATTCAGACGAGAATGGTGACAATTCTGCGTCGATTCCACTTTGTTTCATGAAAATCGTTTCAGTTGAACTGGAGTTCTCATGGCCGCCAGTTCGAAAAACGTGGTTTCGAGATAAACGCGTTTAAAGTTTGAAGTAAAGTAAAAATAGCTCATTTTGACGAAGACCGTGCTTCACAAAAAAAGCTGTATCTTCTAAAGCATTTCGAATTTCTAAAAATCCTTTTAGAGGCATATTCACAACTACCCAAGCTATAAATAAATGCAAAAAAAAAAAAGTTGCTCAATGAGAAGACCCCCTTAAGTTGGAATTTGTTCGTCTATGTTGGTAATAGGCTTAAGAACTATTAAAAACCCGGCCGTAGTTATAAATGCAATTCTTAAATAAGAATGAGAACAAGGATTCTACATTAAAAATAGACGATTAGCTAGAGATTAAATAGCAACTTCTGGGTGTCCTAGACTGAGATACGATTTTTATTGGATTTATTTCCAAAACATGTGCATAATCAAAGAAAAACAATGGCCGAATTCTACCAATTTGTGCAAACTTTAAAATTCGCTTGATGCTTTATATGTACATATTTTGCACACCATTTTAGGATTCAATTCAAGAACATTTGCATAATTAAAATAAAAAAAATTAAATTAAATTAATGAATTATAAATTAAAATATTAAATAATTGGGCACAATTGGCAGAATGGCACCATGCTTTGCATAATGCTTGCAGACTGTTTAAAAACTGCTGAAGGCGAACAAGGCGCTGAATGAGCCGCGATATCGCTTTAAGGTGCACATCATCCTGCCGCATGTACTGGAGGTGGACCCCGACGTGTGCCGTTTTTGTAATCACATTGTAAAATTATCTTTGGATACGTGAAGAGAATCGATATACACTGTACATATTTATATATAAAGCTCTCGTTGTATCCGCCAGCTTTTTTGAAATAAAAAAGATACAATAATAATGTTAAATAATTGCGGAAAATTAAATAAATATAAAAAATAAAACACTCCAGGAGAAGTCAAGAAATGAATCAATGAAATGAAATCAAACGAATGAGCTACAGATCCAAAAGGACAGCTATTTATACGAAAACTGCCTGATGAAATCGGACTAGTGCTGGCAAAACATTTAGCAGTATCGATACTATCTATCTTTTGAATATTATAATAGTTTTTTCACTATCCATGTTGTAGAGAAAATTTTCATTATCCATACATTTCGAGTCTAATGATTGGGGGAATCATATTTTTAAAATCATGCGAAATATATTATATTATTTAAATATATGTATACCTAGAGAAACCATTCGGTTTTAGGTTTAAGGCTTAAAGTTGTGTATATATTTTAAATTTTTCAGCATCCGAACTTTGGCGCCTATGCTTAAGTTTTGAAGAAGCTAGTGGTGAACGTGTTATTCAAAAAGTGAACAAAAATTCCCTAAAGTAATCGAGGTTTCACTGTATTTTCTACCGATCTAAATGCGGTCATACTGCAGTCGAAAAAACGTAAACAAAAGGAAGTAGATAAATATTCTTCGAACGCCGACTCTTTAAACTAAAGATAAGGATATGGAGAGTTCTGATATGAGTGATCTAAAATGCCCCACGGCCCCTGCAAGCCCCCTGGAGACCCACCGCATCACCAAGCCAAGTAATATGGAAAAGTAAGTAAATGCAATTGATATATGTATAGTGAAGCATTGGTAATTCTGTATTTAATTTCAGAGCAATATGTCGAGTGTGCATGAGAAAACCAAAAGTGGGGATTAATATATTTAAACGCACGCCCGGATCAAGGATCTCGATTGCAAAAATGATATCTCAGTGCACTGGATGCACAGTTTCCAAAGGGGATCCGTACCCGAAAACAATTTGTCCGCCCTGTTTAAGCAATGCGGAATGTGCGTTTCAGTTCGAGCTGACTTACAAGAGGAGCTTCCGATTCTTCCGCCAGATAATTAAGAAGGTGCCGAGGCAAAAGGCTTTAGTTGCGAATGAGTTACAGACAATACCTGACCCTGTTAGTGAGAGTTCCTGTCCAGTATTACCGGAACAAGTCGAAGTTAAGCTGGAAATTGAAGAGGATTCAGGGGATTCATATAGGGACGAGTTGGAATGCCAAGTCAAGAACGAGTTAATGGAAGACGAGGAATTCGAAATAGATGCTTGTGCTGAGCAGCGTATCGAAGATGAAAGTTCGACATTAAAGCTACCGTTGAAGTATGTGCAAAGTCATATGTACTGCGCGCGAAGCAGCATCAAGTTTAAGTTTCAAGCTGGTGCCCGCCAGGGCTCAAGACTTATTCACACTCTTGACGACAATCAACTTTATTGCAAAAATAAGACTTTAAAGAACGGAGACTTTGCATACATATGCCGCGTTAGGAATTGTAAGGTACGGGTGTATCTAGCGAAAGATGAAACGCAAGTTTTCGCAAGTGAAGATAATGTACAGCATTGCCATGGTAGTCAAGATCTGGAAATTAAAAAAATAATTGCTATGGATGATCTTAAAACCAGGTGCCAGAACGTCAACTTGGATCTAAAAAAATCGTACAACGATGTAATGGCTGAGTAAGTATAATGTATAGGACTTTATGATTTTAGTAGATTTATATTAAGAGGGTGGTTACACAAATATAATTTATCTTTTATTAAAAAGACTCACCCAGGACGGATCTGAAATCAAGATTTCCTATGATAGCCTCAAACGAACATTGCAACGAATAAGAAGGACGAATCCTACAACGTAAACCTAGGCATTAAACTAGAAACAAACGTCACGTTAATGTGGAATATGAGGAAGGAAGTTTGCGCTTTTTTTTCAGAACGGCGATTGGGAACTGCTCTACAAAAGCGCTGCTTACGTGTAAGTTGTAATTGTAATTTTAATTTAATTAACCTAAGAATAATATGGATTTTATATTATATTAGGAAAATAATGGAAGACATGCAATTGTTGAAGCAACCGGAAATAAATCCTCCCGGGTATTTGACATTTACTGTGGATTTGAGCGTTAAATAAGATACGATAAGATAAACTATTAGTTTAGTAAGGATATAATTCTTGTCTGTATTCATTATTCTTTATTGGTTTTCGTATTCATATTGTGTGAGGAAGAATGTTTTAAGTTTTTAATGGTTTCCATGAAATTGATACTGCGAATTTTTTAATTTTATCCATATAAGTATATAATTAAATAAATTTCCTGTACTTTGTAACACAATATAAGCCATAATTATAGAACTTGGCCTTCTTGGCGTTGTTCGCTGTACAATTCCTTAAAGTTTGTAACGAATAGATTACGTTATTGATCTCTGTACGTTGGATTACGTTCTAGTCATGTAAGCTTTTTACATTTGCAAGCTGCACTTTTCGAAAATGTTAACCTTCCGTATATCCACTTCGCATTCAGTCCACGTGTGAAACAATATAAAAATAAGATCTGCCATGGCCCGATATTGTCTAAATTGTATTAAATAAAGATTTTAAAACATAATTATATTTTTTTTTAAATTGACATATTTCATTTAAAATTAATCTTAATTAATTAAGTATTCCCTAATGTCTGCAATAAACAACAAATCGACGTCTGGGAACATACTCCACCATTCTCCACCGTTTTGGACTCCATGTTGTGAATGCGGAAAGATTCTGGCCCCATTTTTATTTGTTTCCTGCCTACAAAGAATAATAATAGAATAGATAGCCAATAAATCTAGCAGATAATAGTTACCTGTATTTCTTGGTTGTAGCTTCGGCGCCTTCCTATTTAAATTGTTCATTGTTATTATTGCTTACGTTTTCGTTGTGAATGCTCAAATATTTACTGGGAAGAGGAAGAATTTAGAGTTGCACGGAAAAACCATCGTATAACTATCGCATGACAAATTTTTAGAATTTGAGAAACTTTCCGAACGGTTAAACCTTATGGATAAATCCATTAACGGATAAATCTCTGTCGGAAGAGGATAATAAGGCTCTTTTTCCGTAGAAAATAGATTTTTTCCCTCATGCTCCATGGCCACAGGCAGTCTGGCAACGACAATATCTGAAGTGTGACCAGCTGGCGTTGGGGGAAATCCTCTACTTGATCTGGGAAAATAAAAAGCAAGGTATCGACTTTTCTTCTATCATCGACATTTTTCCGCTTTGCAACGTTCCACGTCATAGTTAGATATTTCTTCTTTTAATTATTTGTATTTGCCAAATTTTTTCGAATTTGGGGGAGACTGGGTTTTTATCGGGGGAAATATCGTCTATTTGAGATTTTTTAGG
>VNJO01005883.1:0-10617 GCA_008042535.1 Drosophila tani | reverse complement strand
AATTTACAAGGATTGTTGGTTCTTCAATATTATATTGCATGCTTTTGTGGACATTTTTAATTGATTTTATTTTTATATATTTATATTGCATACTTTTAAGCACTTGTTAAAGGGATTTGATTTTAAGATCATTTATATTGCATACTTTTGAGCCTATTTGTAACTTATTTTAAATCTGTAGTGATTTCCCTACATATTTACCTTCATTTATATTTCATAAAAAGTAAAAATAGCCAATTGGGCTTTTAAATTTTAAATTTGACTGAAAATTATTTAGTTTGGTGATTAGGAAATCATTAAAATTAGTATAGTTTACTATTTAATGCAGTAAAATTTATTAAATAATTATTTATTGCATACTTTTGAGCCTAATAGTAATTTATTTCAAATCTGTAGTGATTTTCCTACATATTTACCTTTTAATTGTTAAAAAATGATGTAATTATTTCGATTTATATTTTATAAACAAAAATAACTGCTAATACTATGTATAAATAGTAAAAATAGCCAATAAGGATTTTAAATTTCAATTTAGACTGAAAAATATTAAGTTTGGTGATTGGGAAAACGTAAAATATTAAAATTAGTAGAGTTTACTATTTAATGCAGTAAAATTTGCTAAATAAAAGCTGCTACCCACAACTTTTTAGAGATTATTCCTTGTAAATGTGTCGACTGTCGCCTTGGCAACCAATTACCCCAAAAAGCGCCTTTAGCACCTGTAGCTTTTTGGTAAATGTGGCATAAACAAATCCAAGTATAGTAAAAACGAATTTACTTATTTTCTGCAGATTTCGTGGAATATTTTCCTGATTTCCTTTATTTGCAATGCTAAATGCTTG
Source organism: Drosophila tani (assembly GCA_008042535.1). NCBI lineage: Eukaryota > Metazoa > Arthropoda > Insecta > Diptera > Drosophilidae > Drosophila > Drosophila tani. Next base: position 9,775 of record VNJO01005883.1, on the reverse strand, counting down.
GTAAATGTGAAAGCTTTAAGAGAAAGATGTGGCTGTGTCAATGCCATTACTACTGCTATTATCTTAACCGCAGCTGTGTGCATATTTTTGTGAAAATAGAAATTGTTAAAATGCAGCACGCACACGGGGGCCACAAGAGCAGCGAGCAGCGAGGAGGGGAGGTGTGGAGACGGCGAGAGTTCCGGAAACAAGCCGAACGAACCCCGCAACACATAGAACAGAAAAGCGGAGAACAGAAGCAGAAGCAGAAGCATAGGCGAGGAGTGGAAACTAGGTCAACTCTCGACGCCATTGGAGCAGGCGAGTGTCCGACCGAGAGCGACCGAGACGACAATGACGCCCGTCACACCCAGGCGCAACTAGCTCAAGGCCAAATCCGCACAAGAGCAGCCCGCAGTGCGGCGGGGTAGCAGTGGAGCAGTGGGGGTTGCAAGTCCTTCAACCCTAGCCAAAAAAAAAAAAGGGTGGCAGGACATTATGCTGTTTTTAGGCCGTCCTTGGGCGGCGGAAATCTCGAGATCTCTCGACTCTCACGGACTCTAAACTTACCCGCAGCAAAGTGCAGAGGCGTAGACTTGCGTCCCGCCGTATCCCGGGCATTCACGGTCTGCGGCGTTATCAGCTTCTTCACCTTGGCTATCTCGCCCGTCTTGCAGGCCTCGAAGAGCTCCCGCAACGGATCGTTGGCCATGACCGCGTCTAGATTCACGCTCAAAATGGCCCGACTCCGACTATTGTTGGCCATTGTGATTGTGATTGTGGATGTGTGTTGTTTTTCGTTTTGTTTACACGCACGCCCCAAATATCACGGATTTGCGTTGGCTCTCTCTCCTGGTCGCTGGTCGCCCGCTTCACTCCATCCACCACCTGGCTGTCTCTGCTCCTCCTCTGGTGGTTGCCTGCATTTCCGGATTACACGGACTCTCGCGATCGTGGGCGGGGGGTTGATTTTCGTTTCGTTCGAGGAGCAACAATTTGCCACTGGCTGCCACGCCACGCGCCCAGCCCTCGTTTTTTCGCTTAATATTTAATGCACAATTGCAAACCAAAATCAATAGGATTGGCCTGGTCAGCAGTCACGCGTCGATTGTTGCACTCGCGGGCGACACTGTTCGAGCTCCGGATGTCCTTTGGCCAACTCCAAGTCACTCTGGTTGTGGCCTCCAAGCTTTCGCAGTGGTTTTCTAGTTTTTTCGCCTCCGCGAATCGAACCGTTGCATTGTTTTGTGAGCTGCAGTGTGGCCGCAGGTTGTTTTTTTACTATGCTAAGCTTTGACAGAAAAGGAGCGTATTATGCCCTCCACGGCAGCTGGTCACACTTTGTAATCAAAAGGTGGGGGACATGGCTAAAATTAACTTATTATTAAAATAAACCTATTTTAAATAACATATTGCTGCAAGAGAACTACAATTTATTAAAAATAACGGAAATAAACCGGTTTAAACACTTCTTGCGGTAAAAACCGATAGTGCTGATGTCGACTATCGAATATTCGGCAAACCGATAACGATGAGCTGCTGCGCTAGTGTGTTTGTTTTTCGTTTTTATTTTTTAAAAGTGCATAAAAACTAAAACAGAGCGGTGCAGCGCTCTTAATATTAGTAACTAGAATCGAAAGCAAGTTGGGAAAAACAGAGAGCACTCAGCGCTGCTCCGAAATCGACATAAGAACGGATTTCCAAAAAGTGAATCAGAATTTTTCCAGCACACACACACATACACCTGCATTGAATCACACTCACACCAGCATGAAACCAGTTGTGTTGTTGTAAATAAGTGCAAGTGAAGCAGAAGCTACGATCGGGAAAATTAAACAGAAGAAAGGGAAGTGGCGCAGGAAAAGCACAGGGAAAAGTGGATAGGCGGAGTGCAGTTGACACGCTTCGCTGGCTGGGCGACAGCAGAACGCCAGTCGAGCGTCGAGGCTGCCAAAAAAGCCATTAGTGGAGAACCCAACAACCCCCCTCCGCTGCGCCCCAGTTCGGATTCAGTTGGAGCGGCACAAGAAAGCAATTTTCTGGTAGCTGAGAAATAGCAATAATTGGCTTTCAGAGACAGACAGACAGAAAGAACGACAATTAGCCGGAATGGAGCTGAAAGTTTGGGTTGAGGGCATCCAGCGGATTGTGTGTGGCGTGACGGTGAACACCACATGCCAGGTACATGTCTATAATTGCTCCTCTCTCTGATTGCTTATTGATTAATCATTTATTTTGATATTCTGCAGGATGTGGTGTTTGCCTTGGCCCATGCCACTGGCAAGGTGGGGCGCTTCACCCTCATCGAGCGGTGGCGTAACAATGAACGTCACTTGGCCCCCAACGAGAATCCAATGAAGCTGCTCCTCAAATGGGGCGAGTATGCAAATGATGTGCAGTTCATTTTGCAGCGATCCGAAAACAAAACTCAGCAGCAGCAGCAGCAACAGCAACAGCAGCAGCAGCAACAACAGCAACAGCAACAGCAACAGCAGCAGCAACAACAGCAGCAGCAACAGCAGAATAATAATAACAACAACTATGCTGTGATGACTACGAAAAACCCGCTGGGTCCAAACAATAACAATATTAACAACAAGCCAGCGCCCCCCGCCTTGCTAAAGCAAAAATCGAACGTTGAGCTGAGCTACCGCACAAAGGAATTGAAAAAGAGTTTTGGGTGTGTGCCACGAACCTTGATTTACATTTTAATTGGCTTAGCTGAGCTCTATTGCCTGTTAAAATCAAACTAAAACATCGGTTCCCGGTACTGGTTCTCAAAAAAATTCTTCATTTCGGTTCCGGTTCCGGTTCTGGTTCTGAATTTCAATCGGTTCTGTTTCGGTTCCGGTTCTGGTACTGGTTCCGGTTTGATTCCGATTTCATGTAGTATATGAACTTTGGCGGCAGCTAAACGATTTAATTTAACCATATTTCTTGATCAAAACTCACTAAAACCTTTACTTTCAGGGGCTACGATGCCAAGCAGTTTGACAACATTGGCATAGTCAAGGGGATTCCTCAGCAGCAGCCTCCGCAGCAACAGCAACAGCAGGCTACGCAGCAAGCACCCACATTGGTGGCCCCAACAATTGTTACCAAGGAGCAGCAGCCGTCGCAGGACACCAACATGCTGGCTCCGCTAGTGCCAAAGCATGAGAAATCCTTATCCAATCCCCTAGACATGACCAGTGCGAGCAATACAACGCCCTTGCCAGCCAATGGCTACCACGACTTTTACAATAATAACAGCATTAACAACAGCATTAACAACAATATTAACAACAATAGCAACAGCAACACTAGCAATCAGCACATTTACAGCCAGCTGAGCAAGTCCAGCAATGAACTGCGACGCTCCAGTCCCAACGAGATGTACTACAACAATAATAACAATAGCATTAACAACAACAATAACTCACCGGAGCTGTATAAACAAACGCCAACGATTTCCGCCAATGGAGCTTTAGTACCGCCTCCATACCGTGATCCGCCGCCACCCCGGAACAGTCCCATGTGCCAGAGTCAGAGTCAGAGCCAGCGCATGGCCAGCAGCAATGCGGACACCATGTCCAATGCCTCTTCGTCCACGAATCCCTTTCTCAGCGACTATGATCAGCATAGCCAGCATAATAATAATAACAACAATGGCAGCCAGGCCATGGAGGAGGGCGAGAGCATGTTCCAGGCCACGCAGTACAATGATCTGTTGCAGTTGATCAAGTTCCAGAGGGAGAAGATAACAGCCCAGCAAATGGAGTTGCAAAAGGTGACTATTTACATTGTAACAAGTTTCAGTAGTATTTTATTGTTTGCCTCTTTTCTTATTGTTGGCTCTCGATCCAGTGCCTTTTTCTCTTATTCGATCTTTCCTCTATCGATATATCGATTACACTATCGGTTACGCTATCGGTTACACTATCGGTTACATTATCGATTATTCTTAACACTATACAATTATTCTTATTTTAGTATTTTTAAATTTACATTAGTTTACAACATGTACAATTAATAAATTTTTAATTTAATTTGTATATTACACTCTCTTTTAGTTCGACACCGAAATAGTTTTCCTGGAGAGCAAGGAACGCGACCATGCCCACGAGCTGGAGGCCATATCGCGTGAGATATCCAAGGCTGATCAAATCTTTAGGCAGGGCAGTGAGCAGCTTCAGACCCTGCAGTATGTGGAGGAGGAGAATGAACTGGTCAAGCAGCAGGAGAAGACCCTCAAGTCGGAGATAGCCCTGCTCCGCTCCAAGCTGGCCAATTGCGAGACCGAGCTGCTGCAGTGCAAGAACAAGATGCGTCTGCTGATGGATGACATTGAGCTAGAGCAGCAGCAACAGCAGCAGACCAATAGGTGGGTTTATTATATATTATATTCCTTTATTTTTACCTTTTCTAATTATTATTTCTTTCAGGCAAACAGTGGAGCGCGACTTCTTGATGGAAATGGAGCGGATACAGAGCGAAATTGATCAGGCCCTGCACAACACGGACACCTCGAACAAGACGGCGGATAGTCTGAAGAAGGAGCTGCTGATGATCGAGCATGCCATTGCGGATAAGAAGCGGCAGGTGGAGCAGCTGGTCAACGAGATGAAGGAGGTGAATCTCCAAAGTCTGACCGTGACCACCACAGCGGAGGAGATCAAGCATTTGCTGGAGGGACAGGCAGCGCCGCCCAATAAGCAGGGCAGCAGTCGTCGGATCATTGGCTCGCCCAGGCAACTGGAGACGGCCGTGCCGACCAGTAAAAATCCCCACGGCGTTTGGGTTTAAGTAGCAAACCTTTCTTCTCCTTTTACAAATCACGTTTTTTCGGGAACAACAAAATTAATGAACATATCTTGAATGCATATAATGGAGTTGAAGCCAAACGGATTCCATATGAATATCACAAATTTACAATTGATGCTTACTTTCCCATTACACTCTATGGATCTCTCAAAAGGAATGATAAATGTTACAAATTTTTACACCACACACACACTCATGGCACCGTACTTTATTGTAGTTAATGATAATCCATTATCACATTCCCCTAATCTTAATTAATTAATGTGTGCTATATACTTTTGTTTAATGTTTTTGCTGCTAGTCTACACATGTAAACAAAAAAAAAAGAAAATGAAAACCCCCTCCAATCTCTGCAATTCGCCATTAGTTGGAACTTTAATTGTTGCAATAACTCGAGAGTAACGAAACTTGACGCCTTTTTAACATTTAAGTAGTGCACTTAGTGATTGTCTCCCACAGAATATATAATTCATTATAGAATTCACAATTCGAAATACACAAAACGCGTATATTTAAACGTACTTAGCAATTAGCGCAGCTTTAGCAAAAGAAAAAACTTAATAAATTAGCAATGCTTTGTTGAAAAGTTTCACTTCTAAAGTGCTTAGCCTTAGCCACCGGATATCGAAAAATAAGACATGCAAACTTTGTAGGTAATAAGTCCAAAAGACACCAACATCATCAGTCGCTTTTCTGTGTATTATGTTTTTAATTAGCAATATTTAATAATTTTACAAATTGATAAAAAAAAGCCACAAAACCAACACCAACCGAAATGCAATTTATGGAATAATATACATTACTATTACATCTAAAGTTAAACAAAAAATAAACACGTTGTAGAACAAATTCTAACTGCATTGTATTTAATTAGCTAATAAATACATTTTTTATGATTTTTTTCTTTAAAACTAAAAGAAAGTGGTTGTATTTATTAATGTTTATTTGGATTTTGGTAAGTATACCCTATTAAAAAAATTAATTTAATCTTAAATATAACGTAATATAAAGGGATTTACATTAAATAAAATAGTATTTACGAAGTTTCTTTGATTGAAATTGCTGTGGCTTTAAAATCTATTAAATAGGTGCCCAAAACTATGCTATAAAGTCTGTTTAATCCCTAAATTAAGGTTTATTTGGATTTTGGTAAGTATACCCCTTTTAAAATCAATTTAATCTTAAATATAAAATAATTTAAAGAGATTTACATTAAATAAAATAGTATTTACGAAATTTCTTTGACTGAAATTGCTGTGGCTTTAAAATCTATTAAATAAGTGCACAAAACTATGCTATAAAGTCTTTGTAATCCCGAAATGAAGGTATTTTTGTTTATTTTAAAATCCATTTTGTAGCACACTTTTGGGCGGCCATTTAATTTGTTTAAATCCCAAGTGATTTCTGTGAAAGATCTGATAACCTATCGCAGCTTTAAATCTTTTTTCAATAGCAAAACTCTTTTGTTTCAACCAAACATACCTCAAAATACATAAATAATCACTTGCATAGATAAATATCGAAAATAGAAAACACTAAAACGCTATCCCATGCTGGGACTCGAACCCGGGACCCATTGTGAGTCGGTTGGCAAGCGTCCGGAAGGAAAAACCACAGCAGCTCAACGGACTGCGCCATGGCGGTCAGCCGAACAACTCCAGAAAGGACGAAACCCGAAGCTGCTCTGCTGCTGCTTCGCTGCCGCTTTTCCGATGCCAGCTTTTCCTCTGCAGAGCAAAACAAAATCAGCAACAAATGCTGTCACCAGCTTCAGTTGGCCGCTGTGCTCGGACGTGTTTGGTTCTATTTTCCCAACGATTTTTCCGGACCAACTTATTCCGGAGAAACGCGCGCGACTTTCAGTTTTCAAAAGTGTGTTGCCTACTTAAGGGGGCAGTGAAAGTGACCCGGGAGAAAATAAACTGGGCGAAGAAAGGTCTGTTTTTTGGGGCGACCGACCTATCGCATTGACACAATCTACAAAGTGGTCGAGGGAGGATTAAGTGGCCCGGCAGCCGAAAAAAGGAACGAATTCGCTTCGTTTTTATGGCACTTTTCCACACCAAATGATGTTCAATTGCGATGATTGCGATAATGAGAGTCCCAGGATCACACGCGTTGCGTAGACAATATACATAGCTCCTCCTCGGTGACCTTTTGCGGAAATTATGATTTGTCTCCGGCTGACCTTGAGCCCTCCGGGAAGGCGTCGTGTGCCCCATCTCCGATTCAATTAAGCGAAATTTAATCAGCCACGGATGAAATGTCGCAGAAAAAAAAAGGGGCCAACACAAATGTGTGCCGGTCACATATTGCACTTCCATTTCGTAGTACATTTGGCCAACTTAATAACCTTGAGTTTGGGCCTTAATGTCTTGCATAAATTAGGAAATAAAAGTGGCTACTTAAAATTAGAAATATATGACGGGGAAGCCCAATCACATCTTAAATTATTCACTTTATTCGTTAGACTCAGCGGGGGAAATAAATATATGGTAGAAGTTTATGACATTCTCTTTCCACTTAATTTGCTGGATTTGTTTTCTGGTGAATTGGAATTGATTTTATTTAAAAGGGAATTGCTTTACTTTAAGTAAAGTAAAGTGATTAATTTTGGGAGATTTAGGAAGATCTTTTAGCTGTGTAATATCTGTTGTAATTTATTTTTAATATTTTTGATTAATTACAGGAGATATTTTCATTTAAGAAATATGTTTTCCGAAACTATAAGCCTGGATATTGAATAAAAAGAAGTATAGGATTAATTTCCTGTATAAAATAATTTAAATAGTTGGTATTAAAGAGGAATACTGATAGTTTTAATCACAAACGACAGGCTTTAATCATGCTTGACTTTTTCCGCCACCAAAATCAATATATTTGGTAGAAACTCTCCAAATAATTGTCAATAAATGTCACTTTAATCGCGAGCTCGAAACTTTAGCCTTGTCTATCAAAATAGCGCATTTTCATGCTCCTTTTTTATGCACATCAAATAAATTTTTTGTTCACGCTGAAATCGAAACCCCGCCGAGTGGAAAGCACTTACCATAGAAAATATTAATTTTGAACAACCCCTCCTCTCCCCGAATCTTCTTCCGCTCCATCTGCTGTGTAATCCTGGCACTTAAAACTCTTCTCAACGAGCTGCGAACATTAGCCAAATGAAGTGACAAGGAATTAACGAAAAAGCGACAACAAAAAAAAGACGAAACGATATAAGAAATAATAATATAAAAACTCAATGAGTCAGCACGGCACTGTTGCAGTGAGTAAGGGGCGTGGCCGGAGTGGGAATTGAGCGCTGCTAATGATGAACTCGGTCAAGGAGCCAGTGCAGCCACGCTGGCCAAGTAATTAGATAAGCGAGCTTCGAAAACAGAGCAAGCCAAAGCCGATAAATCGCAATGGTCTATGGGAGAAGCATCGCCGTGGGCGTCTGCCTGATGACAGTCGTCCTCCTGCTGGCCGCCATGATATTCTACTTGAGTCTGGGTGAGTGATCTACAGTCGAAAATATTTTATTTATAAGAGAAAACCATAGTTCAAGAAGATTGCTAAGACTCGTACCACAGTGCAGCATTCCGAGAGGTTGAGCTTGACATCTCTCTTGGAAATACTACACTCATCAATAACCTTTTTCTTACATAAATGCTTTGTATATTAAAGAGAAATTCCAATTTATAAATAAATAATAATAAATAATTTTTTAAAATAAAACCCTTTAAAGCTCAACTCTCTATGATTTTCCCATCTGTCAGCGGCTGGCAGAAAGGCTTCCCTCGCGCCAAAATCAAATACCAAACTGCAAAATGGCCATAAATTTTATACTCAAAAGTATTTGAAAGTAATTTGTTGTTTAATACGATAAAAAGACGACAACAAAATGTATAAAGGGGCGCAAAAACAACAAGCGGCTGACCATAAAAAAATAAATACGAGTACGGCGCAAACTTTGCCCGGAGCACAAAACAATTTTCGCACATCCATATATAAGTACGTATATATATTGGGGGTCCTGCTCCTTGCTGGTTTTGGTTCCTTGTTCAAAGCTTTTATCTTGTTTTACGAGTATCAATATCGAGAAATTTGCGCCGCTTTTTGCCGCTGCCTTAATATTAGATATTTTTTATGCCAATTTGCGTATTGATTTGCCATACGAGCAGAAATAGGCAAAACATGTTTGATTTATGCCATTTTGTCGCTTCGGATTCCCGAGTATATGCATCACTCTCGGGGAGATCTGAGAAATTATTTATCTGCCAGGCAGCATTTGTCCGGCTTAGCTTTAAATCAGCCGGAAAATAAAGGAGGAGGCAATGGCTGCCGGAGGCGCTTAGATTTGTGCTTATGTGTGTCCCTGCCATAGACACAATGAAATTGAAAGTCCTGCCTAATGCACAATGTCTTCATGGGTGTGTGTGTGGCCTTCCTAACGAAGTTAGATATTTATAGGAATAGGAAAAGAGAATAAGAAATGTATATTATATGTGCAGTTTTAGGCGTCACATATGGCTCTGGGGTACTTGGGCAAGGGAAATGCACAAATATTTCCGCAGGAAATGCTGACACTTGACATATTCATTTGCTGTTTTAAAGCAGCTTACTTAAAGTTTCTCTTGGACATGAAAGCCATCTTGAAGCCATCTTGCAATTGTGAGGAAGTACAAGTAAAATAAAAAGACTTTCAATGCTGAAAAGAATCAACCTGTGGATTCAAGAGCAAATACTTTTGAAAGCAATTGAATTTCCATTAAGGGAAACCATTTTAATTAAGATGAATTGTATTCGAAGAAGTAAAACATTATATATAAATGTCTACCTTTATTTAAAAGGTGAATCATCTTGAAGAAAAGTTGTAATTAGAAAAACAATTCATTCTGACGCAATCTCGGTAAAAGGATTAAAAGCTCTTCAAGGTGCTCCACTTTGGCTCATTTGTCTAATGAACAGTATTCCATCATCTTGTAATTTCGCAGAAAGAAATCTCGGC
>VNJO01005880.1:0-20829 GCA_008042535.1 Drosophila tani | reverse complement strand
AGTAATATTTTTAAAGCACTGTAGGTTCCCTAAAATTCTCTAGAGTACTGTAAAGTCTCTGTAATTCTCGTTATAACTTCAACCTCTGTATAACTTTCACTTCCCCCTTAAACCCACCAGTGGCTTAATGCCACTCCCAATTTCGTATTTCCATACCAATTCTCTAGAGTCTAGACCCGCCAAAGACATAGCAATTAGTCCAGAACCCAGTCCAGTCCAGTCAGAGATACATCTCGCACCTCTTGGAGACCAGGGAGTCACTCAACTTGACTCCACTTCCACTGCCACTTCCACTCAAGACCAATCATCTTGACGCTTCTTCATTCGTTTCTTGGCCAACTGGATGTGGCTTTATTTCCAGCCCCGAGGGGTGAGCAGCTGCTGCCGCCGCCGCCATGGACACCATTGATGGGGATCACTTAATCGATTTTAAGCGCCTGCAAACATAATTTCCATTTTTTCGAGCATCGACAACAACAGCAATTGCACGGCTATCAGCGGCAATCAAACTGAGCTTAAGACGCAGGCTCGTCTTCTTCTGGCCAGAGCCTCCTCTTCTCCTGGAGCCTCCTCTTCTTCTGGCCAGATTCTCCGCCATATTCAGCGAGTCTCGCCCAGAATGGCCAGTAAATGCAAAATTAAAACATAAATCGTGCGCGCCATTATGGTTATTACAAAGCAGCATGCCACAGCTGTGAAAGGGGTCCAGGCTCCAGGGGCGTGGCAACTTAAGGGGGGGGCTTGGCTAATAGGGGAGGGGGAAGCGTGATTGAGTGGGGCACACACACAGCAGAGGAAAAAATTGCACTGAAAGTACGCGCAAAATGATCGTTCGATCAAGTGAAAGATTGCTGGGGTTGCAGAGAGAGAAAATTGTTAATAAATAATTCAAGTTGTTAAGCGGAATAAAAATTTATTTAAAAAATTCTTAAGGTATTATATTTAATGAAAAATATATTTAACAAAGCTTAGTGATGATGAAAGTGGCGATTTTCTACCAAAAACAAGACTGATTCTTTTTTTGTAATATAATAATTATTTTCCTGCTTTTTCACCGTCAGAAACTTATTATATTTAATTAAATTAAATACTTAAAATTATTTTTGTTTTTTAATAAAAAACATGGCCTAAATTCCACTCAGTGCATCCCGAAGAAGTTTTTTTCCGATTCCGCCATAAACTGGAGAATTATATATGAGGAGCACTCTCGGCCATGTAACAGCTATGGCGGCTCGCCGAGCGTTGTTATTACGAAGGCCGCAAAAAAAAACACAGGCCCAGTTAACTCTCTCGGCCCTGGCCAAATTGCAATGATTTAATAATGCTGCCAGATGAGGACTCACTCCGCTAAGCCACCAAAAACCCAAAACAAAAGCCACTGCAATCCACTTTTAGTGGGGCGGAGCCAGGCGATTGGCCCTTGGCCCTGAAATAAAATATGGAAAATAAAACCACACGATGTCTGTCGGGCTGTGGAAATTGCTTAAGCGGGCAAAGAGCTGCGTAGATCACGTGCTTATTAAATAATTTATTTAAGCACCCAATTCAATTTAATAATAAAAATGTAGCCGCTGCCAACGAGAGCCACACACAACATGGTCCCAACAAGTGCCACTTACCACGACCACGACCAGTCGGGGGGCCGGGGATCGGGACAGACCACTCACTGGCTCCACTCACTGAAGTCTTAGTGCCTCCATGGACATCATGAACATGGCCTGGACACCATGGCAGCCACCATTCAAAGTGGTTAATTGCCAGGCGATTTTGTTCTTGCCCATATGCAATTTCCTTGTCGTCTTCGTCGCACCGCGCTTTTCCTCCCCTGCAGAGGGAGAAAATTTGTATATATTCTATGTATTTATTTGTGGCTTAAAATTAACTAATTTATTATTAAAAATTTTGTATTTGCTCTTATGAAATGTAATTCTAAAGTTAGAGGAAAAAATGATACATTTTGGGCACTAATGAAGAAAGTGTTGGCTTCTTCCTAAAGCAGTCGTAGGCCTTAGTGGCTAGAACTTTGTTCATAATTAGTATACTTTATTTTATAATCTATTTAACATGAATAACAAATAAATATATTTAATATTAGGTGCTGATAGCATTAAGAACTTAGTACACAATTTAGATATTTTATTTTAAAAGCTATTTAACATGAATAAAGACAAAAATATATTTAAAAGCGGAAACTGATGAAGGTAATAGGCTCTTGCCTCAACAAATCTCTGTTTTTAAGATTTTCATTTTAATTTTAATGCATTTTTAGAATAGAAAAATTGAAAAATCCTTTTTTTAAATTAACTTTCTTTAACTCAATAATTTCTAGCTTATTTTATGATCTTTATTCTTTTAATTCTACTAAGCCAGCTATTTTTTAAGTCACTTTATAATGCATTTTTAGTAGAGAAAATATAAGAAACTTCTTTTAAAATTAAATTTCTTTACCTTAATTATTCCCAGCTTATTTTATGATATTTATTCTCTTAATTCCAGTTCCTAATTAAACATTTTTTCTCTCTCTGCCCAACTCCTCTTCTTTGCCTGCTTTGCAATTAAAGGGGCGTTGGCCAAAACTGGGCGTGGCCGGCTGCATACGCGCTTTTCATTTAACTCTCGACGGACTCTTGGCAGTTCTCTGCATTGCTGCACTTGTCGTTTCTGCTTTATTCCCGACCAGCTCGCTCATTAATTTAATGGTTTAATTGCAGGTCTCTTACCCTGACACTCTGCTAGCTCCTCTTCCCTTTCCTACCCCCTCTTCCCCCTCAGAGTTATGTGCCCTCGTGGAAATGAGTTTTTCATATATTACTCGTAAGCCGGATCTGGTTCGCGGCGGCCATCACATCATCGCGCCATCATCTCGCGGATGATGTTCATTGGGTTTGGCTCTTCAATTTGCAAATTTATGTCTTCATAAGCCATCAGTCGGGTCTAGCAGCTGTTTAACTGATTCATGTCGCGCACCTTTTTTAGGGTCTCCGATTCGTACGTGACTCAGTTGGTATAAATATTTCTATAGAAGAAGGGGATCCCATAAAAGGGGATAAAGATTTTAAAAGGATTTTCCAGGACTAGGTTTTTGTTGAGGGATATTTAATAAGGGTAGAAAACAAACATATTAATTAAAGAAAATATAAAAGAATCAAAATATAAAAGAATATATAAAAGCAAATATAAAAGAAAGAGATATATATTATAATAATTATTAAATAAAAATTTAAAAGCCATGCTCTTGAGAAGAAAATAAATAAAAACTTAGGCTCCCTGCCAAAACAAACTAATAAAAACCCAAGAACTCTTCATCCACAAGATCTCACAAATTTCAATTAATTTTTTTCCACCCAAAAAATGGTTATAAACAAAGCCTGCTACACCTTCCCACACCTTTCCGACCTTTTCGAGTGTGAATTGTGCACAAAAAAAACCCAATCGAATGCGAGAAAAGTCGACGGACAACCCCATAATTCAGTGATATTTAATCTCAAACAAATAATAATAATAATAATTTCCGTGGCAAAGCAAACAACTTCGGCCCAGAGCGAGAAACTCGGAAATTGCCGGGGAAAACGCAGCCAAGACACAAAAAAAAACGCCCACATTTTGGTCAATCAATATCGTAAAATGCAATTTATGATTTGTGGCTTCGATTGCCCAAAACAAATAGCAAAGGAGGAGAAACAAAAGCCACCAGAGGATTGAGCAACAACGGCAACAAACGAGCAACATGCCACATGCAACACCAAGGAGACAGCAGAGGCGGCGGCGGTGTTGGCCACTTGCCCCAAACTGCAACAACTGCAGCAGTGACTGCAGCGAGGCACTTGCGGCAGCAGCAACCAAAAGTTATGGCACAATTTTCACATCATTTTCCCCCCACTGCCCCCCCACCGATATCTGAGTTATGGGGATGAGGTGGGACTCGGAGTCGGAGTCCTCCGTTGAGTGAAATTTACACTCAAAGAAAGGGGGCTAAAATTGCTGAAAAATATATTTTTTTATTAGTTCTGAACATTTTTCTTTGCCTGTTTTTTAAATTTATATTAATACGTAAATATTCTACAAAATCGTATTTAAACTTGCTTAAAAGCATGTTAAGTCCATAGTTTGATTTCAGGTTTTATCTCCGAATATGCACTTGGGAATTATAAGCTAAGATATATTTTTTTATTATTTTTGAATATTTTTCTATCAAATGTATATTAATATGTAAACATTCTATAACACTTGTGAGACTGAAAACTTATTTAAACTTGCTTAAAAACATGTTAAGTACTTAGTTTGAGTTCAGGCTTTATCTACGAATCAGCACTTGGGAATTATAAGCAAATTTTGGTTAAAATATACTCGTTTGTGAAGCAATCTTTTATTAAATATTTTATTATAAATTATTGAAAATATTTTAATTAAAGAATTCAAGTTTAAAATCTGTTAAAACTCATTAAAACTTTATTATTTTGAATAAAGGTTTTCAAGGTAAGTTGAGACGTTGCACCTTCGCCTTTCAAAGCTTCGACTTATGTTTCGTGTGAAAATACGAGGAGTATCTTTGGTAATATATTTTATTTCTTATAAGAAAGTGATTTTCTATAGAAAGTGATTTTCCTCTATCCCTTAACTATTTTTTCCGAGTGCAAAAATGGTCGAGCTGAAACCGAGGCACGTAAAATAATTTAACCAGCGTTTAACCTTAGTTTTTCGCCACTCGCCAGCGTCTGGGGGATCGGACTTGGGTTTGGGATTGGACCAGGCCGAAACCGGGACCGGCATCGGCATCGGGATCGCAGGCCATTGTTGTTGCTGTTGCTGGTGTGCAGCGGCGATGTTGCAGCTGTCCGAGCGTTGATTATGATGAAGTTGTGCGCAATTTGTTGGCCGTCTGTTGCCCAACAGGCACAACGGAAATTGGAGATGCGAGATGGAAGATGCGAGATCCGCAGCGCGGCAAGATGGTCTCTTTCGGGCGGGGGCGGGGTGGAAAAACTTTGAGACCATGGCCAGATCGCTTAATTGGCCGCAACTGGAACCGAAGTGGAACCGAAAAGAGCCTTCTAAACTGGAGTTTTTTGTGTGATGAAGAGGAGACTCCTCTTTTTTTTATTTTTCATTTCGTTTCGGCTTTGGAACACGAGACTAATTAAATTGCGAGCGTTTTAAGCTCGGGTCATAAATACCTGGGCCCCTGGCAAGGGTTAAGTCTCCTCGAGACGAGAGCAGATGTGGCTCCGCCCCAGAGTTTAAGGTTTTTTTGTAGAGAAGAACGAACGAACTCCTGCCTTGCTTCCTTTTGGAGAGTGGAGACTTCGCTCAAAGTCGCTCTCGCCATCCCTCTCCACAAAAAGCTGGCCGTCCTTGTCTGCGCCAAGAACTGGTTTTCGAAGTTTCGAATTTCGAGTTTCCCCAACTTCGAAATGTATCTGACAGATACAAATGCCGCCGCTGCCGCAATTATGACTTAATGTCTTGCCATTCGATCAAGAGCGGAATGGAGGTAGTGGGTAAAGGTGAGGGGGGGTAACTACATACACTCTAAAAAAATATTAGGACTCAGTAACAGTCACTGATTTTTATTTAGACTCCAAAAAGTTTGATCATTTTGCTCTTAGAACTTTTTGGAATGCGATAACATCATTTTTCGGGTACACGCTGGCACCAGTTGGGAATCATAAGGCCGCTAGGACACTCTTTCTTAAGAAAATCGTATAATTTCATGTATATTCCCCCAAATATGGCTAGTAAGTAACTCTAAACATTATTATACTTCACTTAAACCTAATATCTTTATTTTAAAATAAAATTTCTGAAAATTGCATAAGTTATAAATTTGTTTTCTGTGTACTTTGAGGGGTGTGTAGGGGAGTTAGGGGACGGAAACCGCGGGAATGCGCAATTTCCTGTTAAATGATACGTGCTATGAACGTTTAATTTATGCCACCTTTGGTTTAATATTAGCTTTGTTCTGCCTCGCTGACCCCCTCGAGTTCCCAGTACAATTGAACGTATCGCCGCCCATTATAAAGCCCCCCTTGCCGCCACCCTTTTGAGGGAATTTTTAATTCCATAGCGAGGGCCACGCATGCGCAGACCATAAATTATGTGCAACGTTTTCATTTCCCCATGTGCGCCGTCCAAATGGGATCATGATTAAGGCACTCCATTTTCCCAACCTCCCTCTGTAGGGGGGTGTTTTTTATTTAGATAATTAAGCCTGAGCTGGCTCCAAGGTAAAGCAGGTAAGATCCAAACAGCCAGCCGAAATTTTGCGGAACACTGGGCACTGAAATTACCGTCGTCTGCCATCGTCTCAGTCTGAGTCTCTGTCTCTGGGTTTTTCAGATAGCATTTTCCGAGGTGGAAAAGGGGAAACTGGGGGAGGAAAATGAAGAAAATCAGACTGAAAAGGGGGCCTGCCTATCTGAACGCTTAGCTTTACCCGCTCGTTGGTCGCCGTTCTTCTCTGGCAAAACAAATAATACCTTGCACCTACTTATTTGAACAGAGTTTCCGCTTTTTCCCCCTTTTCTCTCTGTGTTTTCTGCATTGTTCTTTGGCTGCTGCTGGTTGTTGTTTTAACATGCCCTTTTCCTTTGTTATTTGCTATTTGCTGGCTGTTCTTGATTTGTTTGCCAGCGATAATGAAAAGGTGTAAAATGTCAGTTTTGTTTGCTGTGCCGGCCGCCCCCCATTTTGTAATTGCTTGTTTGTTATTTTCTGCTGTTTGCTTATTTGTTTATTTGCTTGCAGTGGCGCCAAGTGCTGAAAAGTGTATAAATATATACAGGCACAGGTGTAGAAAGGTGTGTTGGGGTGTGTTTAGGCACGGGAGGGGAAAATTCATTATGCTCTGAAGTAAATTGATTGCAAATATATATTTTTGAGGCTGTAACTTATTAGTTGTTAATTTTAACAAATGGAATATAATTTTTAAGAAAGGTATTTTAATGATTTATAATTTTAAATTAAAGGAAAAGATTTCCTAAAAAATGATTAAGATATCAAAAAAGTAAAATTAACTCTCTCACTTAAACTAATTAATATTAAAGGTATTTTTAATTGTTTAGTTATTTTAAGTTAGTAAAAAATTTTACATTTAGGCAAAAGTACTACAAGATAAGTATTAAATTATCAGGGTAAGAAAACTAACTCTTCCTGTATCACTTATACCTCACTTTTACCTTACAACTCTCTCCCTGTTATTAAAACCAATTAATATTAATCATTTCTAACCTTTACTTCTCCTAAATGTCAATTAAACTAACAAAGTTGCCGGATTATTATCTAAAAAACACCTTTCATGGATCTTAGCTCGACTTCCTTTAGCCAAAAGAGTTCTTTTCACTTCCTAATTCACATTAATTCCCTAAGATCTGCCGACTGACTCTACGTGCCGTCACGGAGTAGCTGGAAATCAGCCATGCTTACTATATAGGGGAAAAATAATAATAAGAAAGAAAAATGAAATATGACACGAGGCTTCCGAGTGAGTGAGTTATGTCAGAAGGCGGAGAGCAGAGATAATTCCCCCCGATTCAGCTGGGCAACTTATTTATATTCCAATCTACGCAAATCGCACATTTCAACTGGTTCACACTTAGCATTAATATGGGCATTAATATTCAATTATCAAAGATCACTTTTAAAGGTTTTATTAAGTGCTGGTTTTGGTAAGGAGACTATTATTAGGCAGCCACGTTTCACAGTCGGGTGTTAGGAGTGATCTTGGGAGAGTGTGGCCCAGTGTTTGTCTATTAAATAAGATGCAGCGAGAAAAAAAATTAATTCGAAGATTTTAATAGGTTTTTCTAGTATTACTATAATTAACAGGGATTTGATATGGAGTTTCTATGAGTTTTCATTAATAATAAAAAAGAAAATATTTGATTTGAACCTTTTTTCAAGTATTATACAATTTTCTAGTAAAATAAAGTACGAAAAACTTTAGGAATATTCCTAAAGTCAAGAAAATTAATTTTATTAAGCAATTAACTTTAATAATAATAAAGAAATTAATTTATTTGAGACTTTTTTAAAGTACTTTTTAATTTTCTAGTAAAATAAAGTAAGGAAAACTTAAGGAATATTCCTAGAACCAAGAAAAATAACTTTAATAAGCAGAAAGTGGCCAGAAACAAGCGCCCTTGAGGTATGCAATACATGTCAAGGAGACAGGTATTATCTTATAGGTACAATTGCTCTGTAACTTCCACTATATTTCCCCAAACAAAATATACCCAATTTGCTGTGCCGTGTAATACCCTCAAAAGTCGAAAGTCGAGGCGACAAGCCCATTAATTTTCAGCCCCAAATCGCCAGTCAAAATCGAGCGTGCCACACGCTTTTAGCCTTTGGGGCATCTCGTCTCCTCTCCCTATATTTTCCCTACCACGCTCCTAATTAGTTTTTTTTTTGTCAGCGAAAGTTTTCTGCAAATTTGCGAATTTGATTTATGTTAAAAAATCGAACAGGAATCGAAGGCCATCAATCAAAGGGGGAAATCTACTATTCAAAGGCCCTCGGACCTCACCAAATCGCTGTGATTAATTTCAATAAGTCGCCGGCGAACAAGCCGCCTAGGAGAGATCGCGAAATGGGTCAGACTTTTGGAGGCACTGAGAGTCATGGAGTCTGGCACGGCTCTGGGGGATTACAACGTCTCCCGAATGTCTCTGAGAATTTATTATTTGCACTGGAATCAAAGGCAGAGTCCCGAGCGGACGAGGGTGGGCGGTGGTTGGCGGTTGGCTGTGGTCTCCTTGCTCGATCCACGGCAAGCGAGCGAGCGAACACAACTCATTTGCAAATTCCAACGAAACACTGTTCCGCAGAATTTTCAACGATCATTTAGAATTCAGTTTGGGTGCTGCCGCTGCTGATGCTGCCTCGCAGTCTCTCAGCATTTGAGTTGCGGTTGCATGCCCCACAGTGTCCACGGCATTCAAACAGGCAACCTGCACTGTGAAAAGGGGGATTATTAATTGCTAATCAACCTCAATTGAGAATTTTAGAGCAAGGCTTTTGAATTTTCAAACTTTTTAATTAAAATATAATAAATTTGTAATTAATAGTTTGTAATCATAATTAAAACCAAAAGATGCCCCCATTTAATTGTAATTTCTCCCAGTGCCTCCGACATCTCTGCTCCCCCCCACCTCATTCTCGATCCCATTCTGCTTCCTCCCCCTCGCCTGGCCTTCAGGTTGAGTTTTAGTTTCAGGTTCAGGTTCAGGCCGGAGCTTGAGCCCGAGCTTGAGGTTCGGTGCATGTTCAGGTTCGAGACGCGGCTTTGAAGATGCGCCGCGGAGTTGTTCGAGACCACCCAAGTGGACGCAGCGCTAAGGATGCCGGGATGCTGGGATGCTGGGACTCTGGACGTTGAATGTTGAATGTCGAATGCTTTAAACTGCTGCAAAGGGCGCTGCCAGAGTGTGAGTGTGTATCTGTGTCTGTGTCTGGGTCCGCAATAAATGCGCAAATAAAGTCACAATTAGAGTTGAACTGGTGGGAACGTCGTTCTGCGCTGGGCTGCTGCTGCTGCCTTTTGGCATACACTTTTGGTTAATATTTTTTCGAACGACTGGGATCCTCATCCTGCTGCTGTGGCATATTTTGAGATGCGTGAAGAATGCCTCCATCCGCGGAGGATGCAGCTGCAACTCAACTCTCTTGGTGCTAAAGTAGAAATTCTTGTACTGTCCAGCATCGATTCAGTATTGTTAGTCGGGGTCCTTGTCTTCATCTTAGGACTCTCTTGCTGGCTCTACGCGGCTCCTTGGGCGGGGTCATTGATTTGTTACGAATTTATTAGCCAGAAGCTGGGACTTTGGGCCAACTGGTTTGGGGCAAGGAGGTTCCGGAAAAAGGGAAAAAAGGTGGGGAAATGCTGTTAAGGAAGGTAAATAAATATCTGTTATGATAAGAAATATAATTAGAAATATTATAGAATAAATTATAAAACATTTTTTCAATACATTTTTAACAGAATATGCAAAAGTTGGTCACGTAAAAATATTATTATAATTAAAACTTTGTAAGTTGAGTTCGAATAGAGTTTCTTTGAAATTTAAATATTTATTTTTAAGTTAAATAAAATAATTTCTTGGGAGTTACTTTATTATTAGTTTATTATTACCTTAAATCATAGAAAATTCTTTAATAAAATGTATTTTAATATTTGGAAAGCATATTTCTGGAAGTTTTTGGTATTAAAAAGCAGAAATTCATTAAAAATTCTAAATATAATATTTATTTAAATATTTTTTGAGCCTATTTCTGAAGTTTTCTACTTTTAAATGCAGAAAATCATGGAAAATTCCGTAAAAAAATGTATTTAAACATATGTAAAGCACATTTCTTAGAGTTTTTGGTATTGAAAAGCAGAAAATCATGGAAACTTCTTAACAAAATTTGTTTTTAAATATTTCTGAAGCCAATTTCTAAAATCCTTTTACTTTTAAAAGCAGAAAATCATTGAAAATTCTTTACTAATATATTTTTGAAATATTTCTAAAGCCTATTTCAGGGCGCTCTTGATCTGCCAAGTCTCCTCCAGACTCCAAAACCAATCTGAGGCAATCTGCAGCCATGGCCAGTGCTTCACACGCTCCTTGGTTGTTACTGCAATTAAGCCAAATGTATCTGGATAATTGCAGCAATGTTCTCTCACCATCGCCACCTAGCTGATCGCTCGGCTCTGCTCTGGGATTGGGACTAAGATTGCCAAGAGATCCAAGAAGCAATTAACCAAGAGGAGCGGATCGATCTGGCTCCGTTATCGGGGTGCTCGGCGATAATTGCGCCAACCAATTTGTAAGATACTCTTATGACAGATACAGATACGGCAGAAGCGAGGCAATATAATGCAAGATCTGTGGCCCATACCGCAACGGCCAAGGATGACTGATGCTGGGGCCATATAGTATTCCCATTTATTTCGCTTAATGCGATTTTTATCGAGCCGAGTCCAGCGTCTCTCTCTCTGGGAACACCCATTACAAATCACCGTTAATGAAGTCCGAGCTCGATTTAATCTGGCGAAACATGGAAGCGCTGCTGGAGTCGAGGAATCTGCAGAGATTGCAGCGAACACTCGTTGATTGGCTGCGCACTTTTGGCCAAAAGAAAGTCCAAGGCTGCCGTCGAAGGCTGTCAGCGCAATTAAGCCAAGTTATTGGCAATTAGCAGCAGATACATCGGGTTATTATCGGCATATATTACCATAGTATGAAGCTGCCACGCGTTTCCCGATGACACAAAGGACACACGACCTGTGACCTTAGGGCCTGAAGACCTGCTGCTGCTCGCCACGCGTCAGTTATTCGAACCAAGGACTAACAGTAGGCAGTAGGCTATGTGAGCATCCTTGAGTACTGTGTCCTTGGCTGCTAAACGATGATCACATCCTGCGACCTTGCCTTGCTTGGCGGGGGAGTCTTCAGTCTTCCAGAGAGTCAATCGGAGCAACGTGCTTCCTGGGCTGACCTTGGAGGCAGACAGACAAATCAATCAGTCACAGTAGCTGACTTGCTTTTCCAGGGAATTACTACTCAAAAATAATATTTAACACTGTGAAAAATATGTTATTATTTGTGATTTTATGGGAAATAATATTGGCTTAATAATATTAGTTAAAATTTTATTTATTTACTAACAAATATAATGTAATATCACTTATTAATATAAATAGTTATTCTTTAAGAGTGTCCACCCTTTAATTACATTTTAAATTACTTTCTCCGATCTTTTCCTTTGTAAAATTATTTATTTATAAATCTTTCCAGCACAAAAATTAGTATTAAAATTTATAATAATTATTTTACTAATAAATGCCATGTAATATCACTCAATAATATAAATAGTTTTTTTTTAAAAGCCTCTACATTTTAGTTACATTTTAAATTACTTTTTCCGATCTCTTCTTCGGTAAAAATATTTATTAATACATTTTTCTAGCACAAAAAGCTGTAAACTTAACATTTTCTTATTAAAATTAAACTAAGCATACTTTAAACATTTTCTTGTGTCTTAATTGAGACTAAATAGGCTGCAAACTTCATCGATTTTATTTAACTTGAAACTAAATAAGCTGTAAACTTCATGAATTATTTTATTTATTCAACATTAACTGCAAACTTATTTTATTTAATCAAAATAAGCTTTAATCTTAACCTTTTCTTATTTAATTTCAACTAAATAAGCTGTAAACTTATTATTCTTTATTTAACTTGAATCTAAATAAACTGACATCTTCCTTAATTTTTTATGCAATTAAATCAAGCTTTAAACTTGACGTTATTTTTGTTAATTTAAACTAAATAAGTCTTTAACTTTCTCTTAATTATTTAACTTAAAACTAAATAACCTGTAAACGTCTGTAATTATTTTATTTAATCAAAATTAGCTGTAAGCTTCGTTTATTATTTAATTTAATCAAAACCAGTTTTAAACTTATTCATTTCCTATTTAATTTAAACTGAAAAAGATTGAAACTTCTTTTTTTTATTTATTTTATTTTATCAAAGTCAGTCTTAAATAATTATTTTTTTCTGTGCCTTCTTCTCATCGTGTCTGGCTTGGCGTTGCTGTCATTGTTTGTCCCGGATGACACTAATCCAGCTTATAATTTTATTGGCCCCATGAGAAGCCACTTGGCGTGGGTGTCCATAGCCCAGGCATCCATCCATCCATACCCTCCTCAATCCCCTCTAGAAGCCCCACTTACAGTAGCGAAATATTTCTGACACGAGGCTTTTGACAAAACCCAATTCATCAACGCCGCCAAAGAAACTGAACCTGAAAAGGGTGTGAGTTCGCAGCGGCTTAGTGTCCCAGCCGGTGATGCATGATCGTTTAATTGGATGGAGGAGGAGGAGGAACTGTACAGTGGAGCCTCCAAATCATACACATAACTTAAGAGGGAAAAACTCCCCCTCGAACAAATTAAGTTTTCACAAGCCACCGAAACTTTTCCCAATTGCATTTTTCCAGCCTTTTTCAGGTGTTTATCAAGCCTGGCGATATACTTTATGACGCGGCCAATCGATGGGGCTTGGGGGTCTCGAAGTTGGCACAAGGAACCTGGGACCCTGGTCGGCCACCGGCTGGTGTTCGTGTTAATAATTTAGTTGCTTATCGCCCGAGTGTGTTGACGTTCGAAATGGTTACTGGTTACTCCGCCTGTCTGTCTGTCAGCGGGGCTGCGGATAGTGAAATAGTTTTTTCCGCCAATTAGCGGGTTCTTGGCACTTGGCATTAGATACCGATACCCGGAGCAGTCTCTCTCTCTCTAGGCCTAATTGGCAGGCGTTGAGTTTTTTTTGGGGGGGGGAGCTTATCAACGCAGGCACTCCGATAACTTGGCCCGCAGACAATGGCAGGGGCAGGGGCCAAACTGGAACCAAGGAACCACGGGACTGGGGACTGGGACCAGAGACCACACACGACGCATGCGCAAACGAGATTTAAATGAGTCGCAACTCTCTCACGATTCTGAATTTCAGCGAAAAATCGCAGCGCAGAGGGCGCAGTGCCATTGGGAGCACTCTTGCCTTCTCCCTCGCCCTCGCCCAACGTGGAATGCCACGCATTTCAGAGATACTTTTGGCACCTCAGCGGCGATTAAATGCACACGCACGAACCACAGATACATCGCGAAAAATATAGATAGTTCTGGGGTAGTAGTTACTGAGAGATAAGATAATTATTACTTAGTAATAGAGGATATATTTTTCGTATTGTTTTTATTTTTTAGAACCTTTAGATACTCCTAGAAGTCTTACTTTAATATTTGGTACATTTTAAGAACCTGTAAATACTTTGAGAAGTCTTACTTTAAGATTTTGTACATTTTAAGATTCTTAAGATACTCTTATAAGTCTTACTAAAAGCTTCTTTGAGCTTTGTTTATATTTTACAAATCTTTAGATACTTATAAAAGTCTAAATAACTTGGTTATGATAGGAAATATAACTATAAATATTATAGAATAAATTATAGAAGATTTATTAATATTTTCTGAACAGAATATACAGAAATTGGTCACCTAAATATTTATATTATGATAGGAACTCCTGCCTTTCTTATTACTTAAGAGGAACTATAGTTCCTGTCACTTTTTATAATAAAACTACAACCTAATTTCCTTAATTTTCAAAGAAAAACTCTCTAAAAATATCTTTAAATATTCTCGTAACGAAGAAACCCTCTAAAAAAATCTACAATTATTCCCTTAGCAAAGAAACCCTTTACAAAAATCTTTAAAAATAAGAAAGCTACCTACGAAATCTAAAAATATTCTCTCAACAAAAATATAAACCTGTACAAAATTTACAAATATTCTTTTATCCAAAATACCCTCTACATAAATCTATAAATATTTTCTTAACGGAAATTATCTCTAAAAAATATTTTCTCAAGGAAAAAACCCACTACAAAAATCTTTTAAGATTCTCTAAACGAAAATAATTCTCTTATCTAAAAAAAACAAAAATATTCTCTCAACAAAAAGTAAACCTCTAAAAAATCTAAAAAAACCTCAAAAAAATTCAAAAATATTCTCTCAGCAATAAATAAACCTCTTAAAACCCTAAAAATATTCTCTCTGTACCGCAGGGAGTCTCGGCGCTGAGAGCCAAGAATCTCGCTGTAAGCGGCTTTTGGGCCGACGACTCTCCCTTTTAATTGCCAAGTACAAGGACCACACACGATGCAGTGCATCAGCATCAGCCCGGGATGCTGCCTGGAGAGGCGATTAGGGGGCATTTAAATGTAAATCGACAGCAGCGGCCGCCAGTCAGCAGCCGAAAGGCAGGACTGACCATTTGTTGTCACAACACACAACGCCAACAAAGGGGCAATGAAAAATGAGGCAACCTGTTGCTTGGGCGCGGCGCGGCGAGGCGAGGCGATAAGATGACCTGACCGCAAAGTGCCCCCAAAATGCAACCGCAGCAGCACCAAAATCCCAAAGAATCCAACTCCCGCTCCCGCTCCGGATTCCCAGTCCCTTGTTCCATGTGACACTAATGTCCTGTACGGCATTTGTCGGTGTCGGCATCTCGTTTGTCCACCGTCGCTTATCGGATACAAAGAGACAAATGGAAAACGAAGAAAAGGCCAAAGGAAAAACCCAAACCCATTTTCAATACCCAAACCCCTTCCCATCTCTATTTTTTTTGTGTTGTTGTGACCCCTCTCATAATTTACGATCGGCGGCGGAAAAGCCAGTCCAGTGGAGTGCTTTTCCTCCTGATTGTAATAACAATATTTTGCTTTCGGCTTTCGCCGCATGATTAACTGAAAAGCCAAGAAAACTCGATCGGCGGCTTGTCAGCTTGTTAAGTCCAAATGGATCCGCAGATTGGCTTAGAAACGAAAGCGCGAAATGCGTTAATTTCGCAGCCAATTGACGTGTTCGAGGCTCGGTGCCAAAGAGGCCTTCCGGCGGTGGGCACTGAGAAAAATATATATAGATAAGATTTGGAAGAAGAAAATTAATATTTGTTGAGCATTTTGAAATAATAAATAATTTAATTTTAATCAAATATTAAAAAAAAAAAAATTAAAACTCAATTTTTGATTATAATCTTCTGAGAAATATTTTGTAAACTTTTTGACTAATTTTGTTTGTCCGTTTGTCCGTTGGTTCTGTCTGCTTGTATGTTTATTATTTATTATTATTATAGTTTATTATTATTATTCTTGGTCCTTGCTTTGTCCGTTTTTATGGGTTATTTGTTTGTCCGTAAGTATGTTCTTTGGCTTGTGGAATAATTTTTCCGTTGGCTTGTCTATTAATTTGCCCGTTAGCTTGTCCGTCAATCTCTCCACTAAACCTCCATTTATGATTCAATTAAAAAAAATCTTGATAAATGTCAATTATAATATAATCTTTTTCAAATAATAAACTTAAAGCTATATCACTTAGATCTTAGTTATTTTTTCTCCCAATGTTCCGTGTCCGTCCGTGTCCGTCGGCGTTTGTCCGCTTATCTGTCCGCTAAACCTAATTCTAAACGTATATCAATATATATTTATTTATTTATTTAAAATAAGATCGATCTCAGAAAACTATCAAATAAGTCTCATCTATATCTGTAAGATCTTCAATATTTTCTTCCCCTGTAACCCTGTCCGTCCGCGTCTGTCCGCTTATCTGTCCGCTGATTGAGCAAAGTGCGCCGCATGGACGTGCCAGGGAGCTTGTCCAGCTTGTCCCAGCCCGTGGTGGCTGTTGTTTCTTGGCGGCTGCTGTGTTGGTTTTAGCTGCTAATCAGCGTTTGCTGCTTGACTGATTCAATTGACTTGGCCAAGGAGATGGGGGGAGTCAGGAGACCGGAGACTGACCACCTCCCATGTGGCCCCCAACCTGCTGCTCACTTTACGCTTGATTTGATAAATGAATAGTGGAGGTACGCGGCTCAGCTCAGCTGGCTGCCTGCAAATATTTGCACTGCACTTAGCACTTAGCCCCCTCTACAACCCCCTCCACGTTTCAGTTTAGACGGCATTTTGAAAGCTTCAATCAGGCAAAAGCGAGGTAGCTCTCGGGCCGCCTCAGCGGTTGCAATTATGTGGAATGAGGTGCTAATTTATGGATTTGAGAGAAGGAGAAAAAAAAAACGATAGCGTTTTCCCCACAGCCACAGCCGAGCAATTTTCGCTGCCATAATTTACACTATTCCTCTGATTGCTCAGTTAGCTAACGGTTTTCGTCTGCATTATGCATTTGAGTGGAACTAAATGCTTGGCTTGGGGGTTTTTCTTGGGAGGGAAATAAGGAAAATTAAACGAGGCTTGAGGGTGTGGAAAGAGCTAAAATCGAAGGTAAAATGAGGATGATGTCATGGCTGATTCTAGGCAGATGATTCTCCCCCTGTGACTCAAGGTGTAAGGATTTATTTTTTAGCCTTAACATAGTTGGCATATTTTTGAAATAAATCAAGAAATACTTGAGGTGTTATATGGATAACAATTAAGGCATTTTTGTATAATTAAGCATTATTAAGGTGACAAATCGAAGAAATTAAAATGAGAAATAATTGTTAAGAAATGCAATAATATATTGTAAGATATTTCGCTGGAACATTGAATGTGATGCATATGAAAATATGATAAATAAGCTTAATACCTCATAAGAAATTTAAGTAAATGAATATGAAGCCTTTGAAGTAATGAATTTAATAAATAAAAGGGGTTTCCACTAACTAAAAATAATTGATACATTTAATATTATTTTTCTATAAGTAACTTTAAGGCTTAAATATACGAATTCTGAACTAATACCTTAATACCTTAATGCGAAAATTAAATAAATTAATATCAAGGCTATAAAGTATGGCATTTTATATAAAAAATAGGATTTCATTTGCAAAATATTTCGAAAAATTAAATAAATATTTTCAATAAATAGCCTAAAGGCTTAAATGTAAGAATTGTGAATTAAGACCTATGAAGATTTTAATTACAATTGATTAAAAAATACCTCAAATATGTCTCACTCTCTTGAATAAATCTCTTAGTTAAATACTCTTTAGATTATATCTTTAAAACCTCAGAAACTAAAGCAACCTTTAAAGATTTTCCCTTATAAATCACACTTTTCTTTCATTTAATTTCCTTACTTTATCGTTTTCAGCCTCTATAGAGGCTATAGCTGATCCTATATTCGATTGGATACTCCAGACCCATTTCATAATGATGGGTAAATATCCATTTCGAGGGTCTCACACCCCGCTAATTATGGCTACGTGACAGCGTCGCGGAATAGAGAACTCCATGGGGAGAGAGGAGATCTCCTCCTGCATCCAGTCTCAGTGCCAGTCCCAGTCCCAAATCCAATTCCCGAGATTGTCCAATGGGAGAGACGCATTAATTTTATGTGAGTTTCAGGTCATTGGTAGGAAAACCGAAATTGATTGCCCCAATCTGGCCGCACAATCTCTCAGTTCTCTACGGTCTCTATGTTCTCTGCGATTCAGTGTAAGTGAGAAACCTTGTAGATACACCCTGACCAATGCGTATCTGTATCTGGCCCGTTGATGGCTTCGTATCTAAGGCATCTCTCATGGGCTCTGGCCGCTCTTTAGGTAGGTTTTTGTATATATATTTTCGGAGTTTCGGCATTTTTGAGGGCGTGTAGGGCCGCCACTAATTATTTATTACGCCTTAGCGTATCCCAAAAGATATAGAAACATTTTCGTTTGGGGGCTCCATCTCCATTCCCTGGAAATTTGTTTATTTATGGCCGTTGGTGGCTTTTGTTATTAAAATGTTATTGGATTTCTCTCGCTTTCCAGCTGGGCCGAGGCCCAAGATCATTAGTGGAGAGTGGGTCCCGGCGTTGTGATAAATGATTTTCATTCTGGCCAACAGACAGTTTCCCTGCCTGCCATTCGTGGTTATTCCCGAGTTTTATGTTCTATGTTCCATGTTCTTCTTTTGGCCCATAAATTGGCTTTATTTTTCAGGTGTCAGGGCCGGTATAAAATGGCCGTCGTGGAGTTATTTTTCGGGGCTCCTTTGAACTCTGGAAAATCACCTTTATTCCCAAGTCAAGGACAGGACACCCAAGCTGCTGCTGCTGCTGGTCGTGTGACTCCTGACTTGGCCTTGATTAAAACGGGCTAACAACAATTCACAATCATTAAAAGGCCAAGGAAAGCGCACCTTAATTAGCTGCAAAACAAGGACGACGGCGAGTCAAGGTAACTGCTCATTTGCAGTTGCTGCCGTTTGCAGCTTCCGTAGCCTTGGCCTGTTTTTCTTTAGACACATTTTCCTTCAAACCGCACAATTATTTGCAGCCTGGAAAAGGGACCGCCTGCGGGCAGCATCTCGAATCGCAGACGGCACTTGTCCTTGGTCTTCCATTTAACATCTGTGTGTGAGGCCTGTGTCGAATATCCTTAGAGCCTGCACCTCGCCATGCTCTGCGGTTTAATCGAATTTACAGATTTTCCAGATTTTACAGATCTTAGCTAGGGTTATGTTTGCAAACACCACAGCAGCTTAGGTTTTTATTGGATTAACCCCAGACAAAACACACACAAAAGTGTCTTAAGTCTTAAGAGTATCCCTTTGGCTTATGTAAGATTTCCTGGAAAATCTCAGCAATTAAGTGGGCGTTGTACAAGCGACTTAGGACACCAACAAAGGTGAGATAATAGATCGAACTTTCGTTGTACCCAAAGTGTGTGCCATAACCATAAGGTGAAACTTGAAAAATTAATTGCTATTTAAACAGCAAAATAAGATATTAAGCACTTAAGGCCCATTAGCGCCCCGAAAGAGTTGAAAGCCATCAATAGCAGAAACGGCAGAAAGCGGCTAACAAGCCCGGGCTTTTGGCCAAATTGACAAATTAGCTGAGAAAAACAATTTGCGGCGAGTGGCAAACAAATTAAACAAATTACAGCCTTTGTGGTGGCAACGTGCAGCGGAAATTAACCGGCCAAAAGCAGTGACTTGGCTAATTGATCGAAAAACGAGTCGACGAGAGACTCATGCAAATCCGGCCAGATGAAGTCATAAAATTCTTACGACTCTCGCTCGAAATGCTCTCATCCGATCCGCCATATATTTAAATTAATAAAAAATCTGCAAAGTAGAGGCAGCGAAATAACAATAAATATGAAACTCGTTTGGCCAATCTATTAGCTCTCGGGCCTGGCCATTTTCTCTGCTCAAATAAAGTAGTCAAATTTATAATCAACAAGTTCATTAACATTTAACCCTAAACGTAGTACAACAACTCCAGCTGGGACGTGGATAAAAAACAACCGAAGGCGACAACTCAACGAATGAGCAACGTCTGAAAAAAAACAACAAAAAATGTATTTTTAACAAATTAAAAATTGTTTTAAAGCCTGAGGCATTGTGCGTATTCCGGGACTGGTCGGGGGAACTGAGATGGAGCTGGGTCAACACAGGAGGTGGAAGTGATGGCCAGTCAAAGCCAAGTAAAGTGAAGGCAGAGCCAACTCACTGACAAACGATTTACGTAAAGAGTTAAATTTTAATTAAAGATCAAGATGAAAGCTTGGGGGGAAAGCTCACAAAGAAGGCAGCCAGAGAATACTCTGATTTGTAATATTTTAAAATAAGTTCATATTATTATATTATTAAAAAAATTATAAAAAGTGTCGGCGATGATATATTAAATATTTTACAGACTTGGAAGTTATATTCACTTTTAAAACTAACTGAAAAAGTGACAAAATGTCATACTCTTTAAGAGTATAATACAAAATGTATATTTTTTAAATAGAATTAGGTTTGTAGGTAATTGGTTTTTAAACCAATGGTACCCCTGAGCAAGCCCATAGAGTGACGCAATACATTTTGGATGCCTTCGAAAATAGACAATACAGCTCTGCTATCTTTCTGGACGTCAAGGAAGCGTTTGATAGAGTGTGGCACGATGGCCTGCTATTCAAGCTGAAATCTCTCTTGCCAACTGCTCAGTTTCTTCTAATGAAGTCATATCTGCTAGATAGAAATTTCATGGTTGAAGTGAGAGGCGAGAGATCAACCATCAGACGCATAAGAGCTGGCGTACCTCAAGGTAGTCCTGTGCTTTACACCCTATACACCTCTGACATGCCAAATCCCAGTGATCCGGGTACCCTCCTGGCAACGTATGCTGACGACACAGCCTTCATTGCTAACTCTTCGTGTCGGATTGAAGCTGCCAGAATGACGCAAAACTTCCTAGAGCTCTACAGCGAGTGGACGAATCGATGGAACATCTGCATTAACGGAAACAAATCTCAACACTGCAACTTCTCCCTAAGGCATCAAATCCTTCCTAGGGTTAAGTTCCAGGACACGCTC